>JXSR01S033227.1:28073-43571 GCA_000969725.1 Ophiothrix spiculata | reverse complement strand
TATTTCGACAAGACCACATCTACTTTTGTCAAATCAACTTGGCAAGATAATCTATCTCACCATGACGACATGTACTTTTTGTGAAAACAACTTGACAAGATAATCTATCTCGCAATGACAACATCTACGGTTTGTGAAGTCAACTTGGCAAGATAATCTATCTCGCCATGACGACATCTTGTTTTTGTGAAGTCAACTTGGCAAGATAATCTATCTCGCCATAACGACATCTACTTTTTGTGAAGTCAACTTGGCAAGATAATTTATCTCACCATGACGACTTCTACTTTTTGTGAAGTCAACTTGGCAAGATAATATATCTCGCCATGACGACATCTACTTTTGCTTAGTCGACATGACATGATAATCTATCTTGTCATGTCAACATCCATTAATATCTAAGTCGACTTGACGTTGTAATTTATCTTGCCATGTCGAAATAATGCTGACAATATGTCACGATAGCAAGAAAAATATCTTGCCATGTTGACATAATGTTGACAATATGTCTACTTGTCAAGTTAAATAAGTTGCCATCTCATGGCACTTAAAACGCTCCGTATGTATTACCTTTATTATATTTGGCAAAATAAAAATCATAAGTTAGGCTACATATCAAAGTTACCGTATTCGAGCTAAAGGTTGGCGGAAACAGTACGCCCATCATTTTTGTGATTGATGTTGCCGTTTTTAATCTAATAATGCCACAAGGTAACTACGATAATCATCTGATGAAATATCAACTGAAGCATTTTAATGTCAAATTATAAAATCATGCCTGATGATAAGTTGCCAACGGCTCAATATAGTAATCGCTGAGGAGTACATAATGCGGAAATTTAGCGATATTTATAACGTTTGAATTTGAAGTAATTATGATTGATGCTATACATTATTGAACATCACGGTGGCCTGTTGCAACAGAGTGACAATTATTTCTTTGATGAAATTTGATGAATTAAAAAAGTATTGTTAACATGTATAATGCGGAATGTTATGTGTCCATAAATTGTTTGAGGCACAGGTAACCACCCCTCATATGAAAGTCGCCATTTTGAAAAATATCTGCATGCTAATAATCGTAAAACTTACAGACAATGTTAGAACTAACATTTCATTTATTCGTTAGCAAAAAAACCCCCGATGAAAATCCGATATTTACAACATTTATAGCGATATTTTGAATGTTTTACAATTCTCGCCGAAAATCAGATTTAGGCGAAATTGTCCGACCTAAAGTACTTAATGACGTTATAATTACTTATACCCTATACTATGGTATAAAATAACCACACTTTTGGCACGTAAGTGTCATTTTTACGGGTGGGTGGGTGACGACGTATTAGAAAATAGCTTAGGTGGACGAGGGTTAAACGTCTAACCTTTAGCCATATCTATTTCACACAAAAACATTGATTGAGTATTAATGTCCATACTTTTGTATGAAATGTTGAAGGTAATTAATTACCACCAAAAAACGATACATTTTCATTTATTTAACGCTATAGAAAACTGAAAGTCGTTTGACACCAAAAATCTAGTAATATGTTATCATATTGATTATTATTAGCGTTAAAACAAGAACCTATTTTCACTACTGCCTTTTGCATACCAAGATTATGTTATAAATATCAGACCCTGAATAAGCATTTGACATTTCACTCTATTATATGCTTGTATTAAATTGTCAAATATGTATGCGAAACACATTACTCGTAATATATAAAATTGAATAGAACAATTATGAAAAAGAATATCATTTTAAATCCTGAAGAAAAATAAACCATGTGAACATTTACTTAGACAAATGTAACTTGGAAAATAAAAATAAAAAAGTCATAAATATTTATTATACGGGAATACTAGCATGGATATTGTGAATCTAAAGGCTCTGTCACACATCACCGTATAGAGCAAAACGCACGCCTAACGTACTTAATCCCACTATTGTTCTGTTTTATGCATTGTTGTTCGTCATGTGTTCGTTTCAAGTACGTTCAATACGTTATCCATACGGTCTGTCCGTTATGTATACGTTTAATTCGTTGTTCATACGGTGGTGGTCCGTTTAGCACACGTTCAATATGTGAAACTTTTGTACGTTATTCATACGTTTTGCTCTATACGGTGATGTCTGACAGAGCCTTTATATATCACATAAGTAGTAAACATATTAGTTTGATTAGCGCTACAAAATATATCGTCAACAAAAAAATACATTTTATAACATAACCACCTTCTAATTGTCACTTTCTTTAATCAAATAGATACATGTTAAAATGTAAACAACCAATAAATGATAGCAACTAATGTTCTAAAAGCTTCATTAAAACCAATAAAATGACATTCGGTTAATGTAAATGCCATTAATTTGTCTGCTTTGTCAAACCCTACACTCTTAGAAAGCCAGGATCAAATATGAGACAAAAAGGATCATTTTTGATCCTTTTTAGGTATCAAATATGAGCTTACCCTTATAAGGATCAAAGTGATCCAAAAATAAGGATCACAATTCTTGATCCGAAAAAAGGATCAAATATTTCTTATAAAAAAGATCTGCCTAAAAATATCTCACTGAAGTGACCCTAGCAGGGTTTGAACCCACGCCGCACGTACACCATGTAATTACGAGACCATCGCTCTAACCACTCGGCCACGGGACAGGCAGCTGTCAAGTGTGGTGAAATCATCGTATTTATACCATTGTATACATTCCCGGCTATGTAGTGGATATGGGGTGTACTCAAATGTGAGACAAAAGATCACGTTAGATCCAAACGCGGTATCAAATATGAGCTCATCCTTTCCGTATCAAAGTAATCCAGAAATACGGATCAAAACTTTGATATTGTAAAAAAAAAGGATTAAAAAAAATGATCCTAAAACCGGATCAAAAATGATCCTGGTGAATTTGATCCATTTGTATATATTGATCCGAAAAAGGATCAAAACGATCCACGTTGGATCAAAAGTGGCCCTTAAAGGATCAAAATAAAATGATCCGGAAAACTACTCGTATATTTGATCCCGGCCTTCTAAGAGTGTAACCATCAGAAATCCCAGTGAGTATAATGCACAATTGAATATAAATGTCATATGGGACCTGCCCATACAAAATTAAAAGAGGAAAAGAGGAGCCGAACATCTCAGATTTATGTTTTTTATATATTTGATTCTCTATTTTTTACAACATTCAAGTAAAATTTAATATATCAAAATTCTTTTCAATTGAAAACAATTATCATACTTTGAAATTGCTGACTTGCAACGTATAAAAGTAATAAGAATTCTAACCAACTGATCGTAAAAAAGTTTTTCAATGTTATTAGCTGTCCATACTTTAGACGTAGATGTATATTCTATAAACCTTGAAGAATGCAGCAAGCAGCCGGTTAACGCACATAAACCAGACCATACGGGAAATAATTTTTTTCCGAATCAATAGTAGCAATCTTGTTGAATATTCAATGAACAAATTTTCAAGATGTGTCCACGTGTTGTGGTGACAAAAATATTCTTGCTCAAAATATATTGATACGCAGTGTTTTGGTCTTAATTAATACTAATCAATCATTGCTAGTCTCTTTCATAACACAAAAGAATCTGTACACATTGTTGTAGAATACAAAGGATAGACTTTGAATCGCGTAACAGAGTCTGATTGCATGCTGCATACATCTAGGTTTACAGAGTATAGTGGTTATAATAAACTGATGATAATTTATATACACCAAACAAAATGCTCTGTTTCAAAATATGAGACTGTTCAAATTCTTAATTGCTACTTTTCGAGCATTTTGTTAGAACAGATCTCATATGAAATGTATGTTTTATTTTTAAAATAGATAAATTCAAATTCTCGTTATTGATGTGCATGCTACTTATTTTGTTTGACAAGAATTATCAAATAGCAAGGCAGCGCGTTCTTAATCTCTGCTTACATGAGTGTCTTGACAACGCAATTATACATTGGAAGTCGCTAAGTATCTAGCAACTGACAATTCAGATTTAAATTGTGCGGTGAAGCTTAAAAATGTAACGCTGCATTTTCTACCTGTCAGCCTTTGTTTAAGGGTTTTTTTAATACGAGTTTATAAGTTTTCATTAGCTTGCACAAAAGCTATTTTATTTCGATTGCTAGAACCTTAAATGTTATGGTTTTCTTTCTTAAAAATTAGAGACGTTCAATTTATTTTCTTGAATAAGGAGTGGCTGTTTCTTAAAATGCCCAAAATATTGTGGTGTTTGTTAAAACACAAGACCTGCTCTCATACCTGGCGGCTACTAAAGAGAACATTTTGGTGAAGTCAACTTTTATTTTTTTCATGTAAAACGTATCCAAAAATGTTGTCTTAACTGTGTCAGAAACGTTTGGGAAGTAATGTAATTTTTCAAGGTTAGTTGGTCGTCGTTTTGTAGTATACTCTCACCTTCAAGCTCGAAGTTTGGCTAATCGACATTAATTGACAATGAAACTCATTAATGAAATTGGTTATCGGTGTATAAATGATAACCTGATGGATTTAAAAAAAATAAAAGCTGAATACATTCGGTTTCAGCAGCAGTAATAGCAAATGATGTATGAAATTATGAAAGCTTAGTTAAAGGGACTAGCCAAGATTCTTCCTAAACTTATGGAAATGCTCTAAATAAAGCTTAAAAGTATAGTAAAATCAAAAACGTGCAACCATTTACACACAAATCGCTCAAATTTGGAGAGAATTAATTTGTAATATATCATCTTTGATGGTGGTCTGAATATCCTGTGTTTCCTAAATCCTTACCTCAGAAGGATTTACCAGATAAAAGATCAGACAAAGCTCCTGGAGATAATTCAATACATATCAAAAGAGAAACAATTTCAACAAAAATAATTTGTTTGCCAATCACAGTTGTAGAAAACAAGATCTTTTTAATTTTTCAAACTAGAAACACTGTTTTCACACCACTTTTTTGCGCTGGCGGGGGTAAAAAATTAAAGCAGGTAAAGAATTGCAATTTTCTCCAATATTCCTCAAAAATCATGGAAAACTCCTTGTAGCTTATATTACTATAATCGTGTTCTAACGATTCAAGTAAAAAATATGTGGGTAAGAAATAAGTGGGAAGAATCTTGCTAAACGTTAAATGTTGCAGCATCTTCCCGAAGTACATTACGAGATACGATAAATTCGATAACTCTTTGTATCAAATGCGATCAAAACATTTTTTATTCTGTACTACATTTGTTACGTTTCATACGTTTGATAAAAGGATCATCAAAAGCTATGTTTAGAAAATGAACCAATTCCTAGGGCTTTTTACCTTTTTAGTAATAGTCAAGTGTTTTGATATATTGTCGCATACGATGTTTAACGTATCAATTGTATCGTTATGTTAAGGGGATGGCTCTTTTTCACCAAAGAGATGCTTTAATGTTATGTGCACTGCTAGAATTTGCAAACTTACTTTTGTTAGACTTATACAATTGTTAACATACATAAAAAAGTAGAGTCTTTACTTTTATAGTTTGATTATTTATTTTATTTTTAGGAACATCTTGAAAATGGCGTTAACAGTTTTCCTCAAAAAGTTGACGCTCTATTTTCGTAATCTCATAAGTGATATATCACCCATGTAAGCAAGAAAGTCGTTTCTGCGTAGATACGACTTTCTTGTGTGTAAGTAATATATCACTCATGTAAGCAAGAAAGTCGCATCTGCACACAGATACGACTTTCTTGTGTAAGTGGTATGTCACCCATGTAAGCAAGAAAATCGTATCTGCGCAGATACAACTTTCTTGCTTACATGGGAAATTCAGATTGCAGATACGCTATTTTCTTTTGCAAATAATATTTTAAATAATAAATAATATGGCATAAATTAAATATGAAAATACTTACAAAGTTCAGTAAATATCTAAACAAATCAAAAATATTGTTTTTCACAAAATCTGGGACAGTGAGACACAAAAATGTGTCTCCTGTAAAATGACCAAAATGCAGATACGACTTTCTTGCACTCACATGACGACATGTCATTTAGTTACAAAATGTAGCTATCAAAAAATGACAAACTCTTCAGGTTGGCAAAAAACGTTCCAAAAACAACATGATAAAACAAAATCGAAGAAAGACAAGTTCCACTTTTACGTTGCAACGTACCTTAATGTCAACTTTTTATATCAGAAATATATAATTTCACCCCAAGGAAAAGATAAACATTGCATTTAGAAAAGAACATTAAAGGAAAAAAACGTAAATATTGCGTCTCTCAACATACTGGAATCCCCTCTACACCGACAAACTGAACTGCATATATCTTGATGGCAGTATCATACCATGTTCTGGCTACTTAATGTTAGTAGTTTTCACTCGTGAGATCAATGCCACTCTGATGGATACGGAGCAAGAAAAATTATCATCCTAGAATCAGATGGCGCTATTGCTGTATCTGTCTCTCGTTACGATTGTTTTAAGCGTCCTGTGTTATTATGTTGAAAAAGCCCTCACATGTGTTCTCTAAAATATCATCTACCTTTATTTTAAAGATGGCAGAGTATTCAAGAAGCTACATTTCAGAGGGTATAGTATGCGACTGTTACTGTATCAAGTTTTTTAATTGAAGACTCAGTAATGAAAAGAAAATGGCTCACGTTAGTTACAAATGAATCCTTCATATTGCCAGTTTTCAAATAATATGAAGTAAGTCATGCCTTATCTAACATTTGGAGACCAAAGTCCAAGCTACTGAAATGAAACGATTATTGTATTTAAGCCAAATCGTTTGGAGGGAATTGATGTCTACCCAAAAGAAACTCATTTATATCAAAAATTATGGGCAACAGGGGACACTTCATTTGATCACTTTATAGTATTGCTTTAACCCCCGTCAACCTCAAGAAGAAGTGGGGTGGGGGTGGTGGTTACCCTAACGGATGATCGCCTATTGCCCCAAAACGCAAAACAAAGTGACCCCGGGCATCTAAGTAATTATTTTTACATCCTTTGCGGTCATTTTGATGAAAACAGTCGGGGGTACCACCCCACCCCTCTCTATAAAAGTCGCCATTTTGAAACATATCGGCATGCTAACAAGCTTAAACTTACAGAACTAAAATCTGAATCTACCATTTCCTTAAATATTCTTTTTATATTTCTTTAACAGATGTAAGCAATAAGCGGCCACCGTTTCAATCAGTGATTCTCTTAGTCATTCTTATACGAAATAACATTAATGTGCAAGCAAACAGCAACGATATACGGTTCACAAATTTAAACAACTAACAAAAAACTGAAATCACACTCATATTTGCAAAACATATACATTGTTAGAATGTCTATAATTGTTTGTTGCCCGTATTCCATTTTCAACTGTAAAAATAAAGATAATTCTATGTTGAAAGATCATTTTTGTATTAATATTGCAAAAATCACTACTGTTAGCAATAAAATAATAATGTCATGTGGCGTAACACCCATTGTTTATGGTAAGTTTCCATCGGATTGTTAAAATTAAATCTCATGTTGATAGTAAACACTGTTTAAACAAAATAATCTGTAAATATACGTTGTACTTTTTAACAATAATCAGCTAATATACGGTATTTAAACTGTCGGCTGGAATTCATCAAAGTTGACAGCTAAATATTACTGTAAAAATAGCAATTTTAATGAATCCCAATTGCCCATTAAAGACCGTATTAAAGACTTTTGCAAGTACGTTACCGAGTTAATACAGATTCGCTTTACTAACAACAATGGATGCTACAACCTGCATTATTTAAATTAACCCCGATGAGTCTTCTAATATAAATTCAAGAAATACTGTTTAAAATACAGCAATTGAGAGGTTGCGTTGTAAATCCGCTATCGCTATTTTCGACGGTAACCTTATTTCTATTCAAATGCAAATGAGCAGCTTTTAAAATAACGTCAGTGGAACCTTTATTGAACTAAATTTCAATTAGACCTGTTCGTAAAAATCAACTTATATTTTCACTTCGTGTATTTTGTACAATCAAAGTATGTCACCTTACCTTACACACATGGTCTAACATAGTGCAGACATTAACTAATGCTAATTAAAACAACCATTTCCCAATTAACATCCAGAAATTAAGAGCTTCAATTTGCTATTGTTCAAGCCAATTTCGCCGTCTGACGGCTTTTCTCATTGATTTGTATGGTACATAACTTAACGTGTAAGTACCTGTTGCGATTTCACTCGGAGGGAAAGCAAACCTTAAATGTAGCGGTGATATAACCGCTTGACTTGGAAATAGCGTCAAACAGCCCGATTTTGACGCTAAATTAAAGTGATAACGTTAAAATGTTATGGTACACATACTGTGTTCTCATTTCTGGCAAAACTAATTGAATGTTGTTGATCAGAACCAAAGGACTACAGTTATTCGCGCTCAGTGATCACAACGAGGTACAAATTAATTTCATGGTTTCATGATTTCATTGCATATCTATAAATCAGTCCCTAAAGCGGCCCATACACGATCAATTTTATTGAAGCAATGTTATTGATGTGAATATTGTCAATAATATTTTAGGACACACACGATTCAATTATATTGCGCAATAAACCCGTCATTTGAATGCAGGACGTCGACGGATAAGGTCATGGATATTGAAGGTACTATGATGACCCAATGCGTTTTCTATGCAGACTGAGATTTGATTGCACAATAATATTGACAGTTACAATACACGAGACAATATTATTGTGCAAACGTCAATAAAAATCAAAGTAGATTAGATTTCTTCAATATATTGCGCAAGCCTTCAATATCGTATATACACGATCAATAATATTGCACAATCATTATAGTCGATATTGGACAATAAAATTGATCGTGTATGGGCCTCTTAAGGCTAGCTTCCTAAATAGCGTTAGCGAATACCGTAGCGATAACCGTTATGCATTTTACTAATACGTTATCGCATAATCTTATTTTCGCAAACTATCTAATACCTTTATTTTACGGTTGATATCTTAATGTGTATAATATTATACATGCAGTATTGATGGCGCGAAAAACATTAATGTCAATGTATATATAAGCTCAGTACATATTTGAGATCCGCTCAATTTAATAACTAAATAATATGTACAGAAATGTATCTTTTTTAAATGTCAATATGGAAGTTATTCAGTACACATGATTGGAAAATAATCGTTTAACAAATCTCTGTAACTTTTAACAGATTAGTTTGTTTTTATTTTGTTGAATATGTTTTTCAATTTGTTATAATGTGATTTCCCGCCCACATATGTGAATCATTATTCGAAGTTATTGACTTATTTTGAACACTTTAGTGTAATATAACAGCAATATTATCGTCTTAATCAGGTCAATATTGTCACTGTTAACCCACGCTTTAAATTGCCAAAGTTAAGCTTGAAATCCTCTTGAATTGTGATGATATAATTTAACCTATAACAGATCATTGAAGGCAATCATTACGCTTCATCTAAACAAGTCGTAAGATTGGTAAAGGAGTCTAAGGCTTGACGTCCAAAGACATTCACTCTCCCGAGAGACATTTGCTCACGATATTCTCTCTAACATATTCTCTAAAATTGAGATAAAATATTGCTCACAATGCTAGAATATTGGTTAAATTGATGTTAACTTAATTTAAATCGACGGTAACATCAATTTAATCAATATTCAAGCATAGTAAGTGTCATTACCTCTCAACTTTCCGAATAGGTCAGAGCGGATATTGCGAACGAATGTCTCTCGGGTGAGCGAATGTCTTTGGGCGTCAAGCCTTAGTAATGATACAAGATGCTATTTCTATTTAACAAGATATTAACATCCCAATTTAGGAAAGACGCGCGGACATAAATTATAAATTCAACAAAAAATCTTCATAAGCAATTGCGACTATCTTGAAACTATTGTTTGATTCAATAGGTTTTAGTTACATAATGAAGATTACATAAAGACGTTGTAGAATGGCTCTCGATATTCTCAATTCAACTTAATGAGTTCGTTATTCTAGAACTTGTATGAGGATCCAAACCTATCTTGGGATTATATGTGAGTGATGAATGGGTTTGATATTAACTACATATTTCTTAAAATCTAATCTGTTCTTAATTCGTACTTGAGAAATACTAGTTCGACGACACGTACTGTTACCCTAGAACACACTTGATCGTTGTTAATTAAAGAGAAACTAATTTCGTTTCAAATAAATATTTCATACGTTTCACCTGTTGATTTATCGAAATTGGAATGTTTATTTTGTTTAATTACTTTATATCCAGGTTGATTTGTAGGGGACACATGAAGTATATAACGTAGTCATAGAACTCGGTTATTTATTTTATTCATCATTCCTATTCATTGCAAATAACCCCTTCATACATTCTGCAATAAGTGTACAATTGCCCACATTACTTTAACTGAACTCTGTATGATAGGGGAAATAAATACATTCTTCAACTATTCAACTATTCTATAACATCAATGAGACACCATGTGCACAACTATATGTACAAATGCTATCTTCCAGTACAGTTCACCCTCTCCAGGCTGAAACTCAATTTTTCTCAATCCTTGATGGCGTCAACTACTATGATATTGTCACAGAGAACATGTAATTTTCCTTTTTAAAATTGATATGAAATAAAGATGTAAATAAGCTAAATTCTAAGAAGGGTGGTAGCATCAGACCTATAGAACACATGGAACACTATTTTTGTCAAAATGCTTTAAACACATTTAGTGTAAAGCGGTGTGTACAATCGTACACAGTGTGCTTCACCCAATAAATATTTTGTGTACCAACTGTGACCTATCTTGTATTTTGAATTTGTTTTGAACATTTTCAAATCTTTTGTTAATACTAGTTTAATTCATTTCCAAGTGATATTGTCATTAATTAGTCATAATGTGAACAAATGTATCCATTAACAGCATTGTAAATGACGTCTTTTAGTCATAATATGTACAATTGTACACAGGCCTTAATTTGCATATTTGATGAGGTAATTATTTTTTTCCTCTTTTTTTCACTTATCATTAACCAAAATAGTTAATAATAAGCATAAACATATTTTTTGCTCGAGCCATTTTCATTCGTGTCCGGAGGGGATATTTCGCATTCAATGTTGGTGTTTGTGACTATATGATATATAGTATGAATTATAATTTTGTAGTACTTGTATTCGTCTTTTAGGAGCTAGTCTTCCGAAAACAAATGTGACATTTGGTCAAAGTTTGAATTCCGGAAAAGGCATTACTACTTAAAATATAGACGAATCCATATTTTGTAAAACAGTAATATGCCTTCAAGTTAAAGCACTTTACAAAAATGAATTCTTTTGAGAACCAAAACGCTAAAGAATTATGCTTTGAATAGAAGCCTACTTTTCTGTTGGTTAATTAAAATCCACGTAATAGGATGCACACTTTGCTCTACTGTGAAAACAGTTGAAATAGGTAAATAGGTTAATTAAATTAAAGTTTCAGTTTGTGGGTTGCTTTGTTTTAATTCAAAGATAATTTACATCAGTGATTTATTTTGCAAGCTCAAACATGCCCTATAAATCTTATAAGCATGATAGACATATAATAAAGGTAATATGAAATTTCGTCAAATAACATGGAAGATAATATAATCTTTTTTTTAAATCAAAATAGATCAAAGTATAAAAAAATACGATGAAAGATGGTTAAAAAAAGTTGTCTACTGAAGTGGGTCGCAAAAGTCATGTAAGCATATATCCTATAGCTAAGAACGTACGAGGGGATCTTCACTTTTATCCAATTACCCTATATCAACACTGTTAAAACTAAAAGTTTTTACTTAACGTGAGAACAATACTATTAGGAAATGGTTCAGTGTAACTGGGGTCGTTTCCCACATGAAAATGTTAAATTAAAGGACAATTATAAAAGAGACACATAACCATTTTTGTGCAAGACGCACAGGCTGATGGGGGGAAATGCAAAAAAGCTCTTTTGCTAGCTATTGAATGGGAAAAATGAGGCAGGAGGAAAAAACACATTTCAATTGGTCAACGTTACATTAAAAATCTATATTAATGTCGTTAACATGGAAACGTTATGTGCGATACTCTTTAAAAATAACTATTAAAAAACATTTATAAAGCGCCCTACAAAGAAAAAAAATACATACATAATTAAAAAACAAAGTTATTAACGAATACGATAATTACAGAAAAAAACCTTTGAATATAACATACAAGTGCAAATAATTGATGATGATAATAAATAGGCATTAAAAAGAAGCAATTTAAAGCACAAGAAAACACATTGCGACATACAAATTATAATGTCTTTATAATTACAAAATTAAAAAACAAATAACTTAAACTTTATAACATAATATTGAAGTAATTTATAGAATTCAAGATCAAGTGTGACATATATTATAGTTGCACAGATATCAATTTCAACCACAAACCCCAAAACCTAGTTACATCAAATTCTTAGAATACAAACTATAAAATACTGCATGAGCAACGATATAGAAAGTGTCATCAAGTACCACCATCCCACCAAATTTGAAGTCTTTGGGAGCTATATTTTGGGGGGGAAATCTAAGTTTAGTGTTCCCTTACATTTATGTAGAATATGGGTTAGTAGAGAGTGATAGAATGGTTACAGAGCCGTGTAAATCAACACATAGTACTACTGTTCGTGCTGTGGTACTCTTTTCGAAAGTAATGAAATGGACAAGTTTAAGTTGTTGACTTCAAAGTTTGTTTCGAGCCCGTTTTTATATAGACATTGCGTGCTTGCATCGACTTCAACTTTAAATTAGGTACTATGTTACTGCATATCGATTGCTTGAGTATACTCTATACTCCCAGACCAACCCTGACTAATTATATTGCGGTGCCGTCCAATCGTTTCAAATACACTTTAATTCAAGTTAGAGGTAAAAGAAGATCTCCATTAGAGTAATTTGGTTTTGGTTAAATCTAGATCTTGTTTAGGGAAAAACTCTAAACTCCATTAACCTAAATAACCCGCAGACTTGGCTAAATACGCTTACTCATACTTAAACCTAATGTACAATTAAATTCGTGGCCAATTTTAATTAAATTAACTTAGTAAAACATTTTATTTTAACTGCTATCACAGTATTACTGTCGTGTTTTTGTCAACATTAAAAAAAATAAAACTAAAGATACGATTTTTGTAAAATACATATAGTCGAATAAAATACACGCTCCACTGTTATCAGTACATAAACCCCAAAATGCAGGTTATTTTAAAACAATGGATGGTTTTATTTTTAATTCAAAAGAATAAAATTAAATTACCATACCAGAAAATCTCCTTTATTTATTTTATTTAAAAGTAGTGTACTTACCTATAAGTAGTACATCGCAGAATAAATAAGCCGAGCAGAAATATGAAAAGAAATAAAAGAAATATATTGTCATTATTAACAAATAAACAGGGGTGCAAAAATATACATATACAAAATGAGTAATACCTGACACATTACATATTTATTTTCAAGACATTGATGATTATGAAGACAGGGGTTGGTTACGAATAAAAGCATGTGTCTGACGGCCTAACAATATTGTCCCTACTTACCGATCAACTTAGAGTGTTTCTATTTGTCCAAAATTTTCAATTTCAATTGTATGCTAGTTTGATTTTAAATTTAATTATTATACTTTAGGAATAAAAAAAGCGGGGGACTCCTCACCGAAATTTTTACATAAAAAATATTATTTTTGAGAACTGAACACTACCATTTTTATTTACCACACAAATGTTTCCTTTTCTTTAAATATTCAAAATTAACCAGGATTGTTATGGATATAAGTTAGTAGTTGACAGTATTTCCTATAAATGCAATAGTATTAGTAAGTCTCATGGTAATTTAAATTTAATTTTAATTGTGGTTAATGCTTTTTAGTTGGACTTTTGCTTTTCTAAGACATTTTAACCAAACTTTTTCGGATTTTCGCACTAATAATTGGAATAACAACACAATATGCGACATTAATTCTATCAATGTCTAGTATATTCCTCTAATGTATATGGCATGTCGAAATTTTGATATGAGTTAATTAAAAACTTCTCCAATACAATATTGAAACTTAAGTGTGTGAGGGTGGGTGGGGTGGTGTGTGTGTGGGGTGTGTGGTGGTGGGGTCGGGGTGTGTGTGACCTATGATGTCAAACGTTGCTGGTTAATCAACTACAATTAGCTTGCCCTAGGACTCACATTATACTGTGCTTTTACTCTTAACATCTGATACAATTGAAAAACCCATCAGCTGACTGGGCATCTCACTTAAACAATAAAAGTGTCCAAATTGCCAAATGTCAGGTACTGTTTGCATAACATTTATATCGTCGGGCCGGGTGATATTTTACCTACTGTAGCTCTAATTATGGAGTTGAATGATGCTGTGGCTGTTGAAGTAATAAGATTATTTCCAAAAGTTTATTTTATTTATTGTTATCTAATTATTCCATTTTATTATCGGGAAAAAGATTCCTACACAGAAGTATCGATTATATTACAAACGTTAATAATTTAATATACTGTATATTTTTTAGAAATCTTTAGAAATGATGTAATGGAATAAAGTTGATGTTCTGCTGTTTTTATATACACAACTACAAAACGAAAACAAATCGGATTTGGTTGCTTTTGAAAAGCAGTATTTAGATTTAAAACAACAGGTTTTTCAAACAAAATACTTTCTTCAGGAAAATGAATGATGGATATAAATGAATACCTTTCAAGCGATGAAATTCTATATATTTATTATATATATAAAACGAATTGTTGAAGTGACTAAATGCTCAAAGTAATTTCATGAATTACACAAACGCTGTATTTTAGCGAGGTAAATAGCATTGAAAATAATCAAAGAATAGCGCCATCATTGTATAAAATATAACGTTGCTCGTAAAATAAGAAGACCATTAGAGCGGTAATTATAAAGGAAGATACATTTCAATACCGTTATCATAATAGGTCAAGAACAATATGTCTCTTGAGAAAGCAATTCCCATAAGAAGAAATTTGTCGCCTGTATTATATAATAATGATTTTACAATATCTTAAAACTTGAATGTTATACGGTGGTGTTAAAACTCCTCATTTAGCACTGCGTTGTACATTTAAATAATGGGAGTCAGTCATTCAATAACACAGCTACTTCAAACAATACACATTACATTATAAGAACGTTCGTTTACAGTTATATTAAGCCAATTATTTGATTTGTTTATTATTAGTTAGATTACCTTATATTAGTTATTTCTAAGCGTATAGAAGATCGTGGATATTTTGTATTCAGGACAGAAAATATAGTGACAATTTTTGGGGTGATTTACCTTTTCGTAAGGGGTCGTCACGCTTGAGTGAATGTTGGGTAACATTTAAGAACTGTTCAAAATATGTCAACTTACATATCATATTACTTGTTTTGTCATGCAGATTCCAAATATATGTGATGATTCACCCCGAAAAGAGGGACTTTGTG
>JXSR01S033227.1:6208-24300 GCA_000969725.1 Ophiothrix spiculata | reverse complement strand
TAGGCACCGCATCCTTAGGCACCACCACCCTTGTACTGCCAAGTTCAAACCATTGTCTCTCTTACATTATGTAACCCATGAAGACCAAATTACTGCCACAGATAGCAGCAAGTGTAAGCTTTCAAATGAAACATTAAACAAGTCAATAGGCCAAAGAATAGTGAATTTACATCACATTAAGTTCGAGAACCCACGAAAAAATGTAACAACACCACCTTTTTAGCATACCCACCTAATGAAATGCCACCATATACCAAATTCAGTTGAATATAAAGTCTGATTCTACACAATCAGTGGAAAAAGTGAAACGGTTGAACATTAAAACAACACTAAACGAACATGTAACACGTTGCATCAAGCGGAACATGTTGTCGGTCGTGAAAATTTTGAGATACAGGCAAATAACTAGCAAATTATATCAGAAGAAAATAACAAGAACATTAATGCTACTATTAATCATAACTTCAAAACCAAAGATATCGTTTCAAAGCTTAAATAATTCCTTTTCAAATGAGATGATAATCTGAATTTTGTTAACGGTAAACAACTTGTACCATTTGATGCAAAGTGCCACATTTGTTGAATTTTGAATAAACGAATTATATAGGTATCTAACTTTGTTGATATATAAATTCACAAATAATTATGGTTGTGGGATCAAAATTCTTAAACATCTAAAAGAAAAATGTATCATCATTTTTACTTGTTGGAAGTTTGATTGTTTCGGCTGCTAAATATATAATTTTCACAACATTTTGGAAACACCTAATACCAGAATATTAAAAAGCTAGTTCTAAAATCATGAATCTTGGAAACATGTCAGTATAAGTATATGTATATGAGTGGGAATAATTTTAGATGAACATTCTTGAAAAAATATATCACAAATATTTAAAAATGTTAGATCAAATATTTGCCCTATGGAAGTTAATTAAGATTTCTGTTCTTATTAATACACATATAATAAACCAGGATGACTCTTAAAACCCACTCAAATCAAAAAAGTCCAAAGTTGTGCACTACTTCATTTGTCACGCATGGTTTTCAGTTATTTAGATAAGGCAATCGTGACTATAAATTAGTTATGCATTGTTAACTACGAACGTGACAGATAGGCGAGTGTAAATCACGAACAATAAAAATGTGAGATTCAATGGTTTATATCTCAAATGATTTTAAGCGATATACCGCAGATTTTTTCATACCTCAATATTATTTTGTATGAAGGTCTAAATGAAATCTGAATTACGATAGGAACTTCATAATTGAATCCGTTGCAATAGTTCCAACTGATAGTTCACTCGGCAATTTATTCCTAAGGTAAACGAAGTATAGAAGAAATTTAAATTCTTACTTTTAAACAAGCATAGGTTCATTTTCTGTATTATAATTCACAACGACATATGTGATGGCTACCCCGAAAGGGGGGACTTTGCAGATTAAATTTTGATTTGTTTTCATTTCATCTGTTGCAGCATTTTCTAAAAATGACACCTTACTTGTTGACATTTATCAAGGCGATAAAATTTTACAACAGAAAATCTGCTGGAAATTCTTATTATTTTCTTCTTTTTAGCGGCCTATTTTCACCTGTTTCTTGAAAAGTATTCTGTCGCAAAGTCCCCCTTTTCGGGGTGAGTCATCACATATATACCATACTCTTCAAATCACAAACACGTTTAACTCATTAATTAAATGCCATAAATTAATTGGAAAGTGAATACGTTGTACTCATAATTTAAGTAAACCAGATTACGGAACTGATTATTTTTATAACTAAACCGTCACACGCATTTATTATCCTAAAGTGTCATAGGAGTAGATTAGGTAATTGGCATAACGTGTAAGAATGATAAATCAATACATTTGAATCTTTTTCCGGATTACGTAATTGTGTTCAATTAAAGAAATGTAATTAGAGTAATATTAGTATAATTTTTTTTTAAATTTCATTTCCAAATCGGTAAGGTGGTTTATTAAAGATACGTCTTTATATATCAGACTTGTTCAAATCCTTAGTTTACGAATGGTTAACAAATGATTTTCTCAGCTTTTGTAAAATTCGCATATTTATGTATCGTAATTCCTCTTCATTGCGCTCACCAGTGCATGCAAGCCTAGTGTGTGTGGTCTATTCATATTTACAAAACATTTATATCGAGAATTTACGATTTTGTAAACCAAATACCAAAGAATAGGAATTCTAGTACTTGATTAATTGTAAATTCATTGTTTGTAATCTTCTTAAAGTTTTCAACAGAAAAAAGATTTGTTTACGAGACAAATTATTCACGTAAGTTGTATTTAATGGTTTGTTTTAATACCTCCGAACAAAGAATAATTCTAAGCTACCTCTAATTTGTAAAATCGTTGAAAATATCAGGCACTTAAAATTTGTTATTTATATGAGATGAATTTAATAGTTGGTTGACTGAACGATAATAATACTCATCAATGATGGTCACAAAATAAGGTATCATTATACCAGATGAAAATAACTCAAGTAGATAATGACAGATTGCAAAAGGTTAAACAATCTAAAAAAAAGGTTTACCAAGGTGTGAATGTTTTTAATTCTTTGGTTAGATTCTGCCTCGCTGTTGATCGCTGCTTGGATTTTTGCATGCATGGAAATCACATCATAATTACACTTCAACGCCACACCAAACAATGGTACTAGGGTATCATCTTCAGTGTCAGTAGAATTAGTTAACAAAAACTACTGATTTTGTCTTGGATTCCTTAACTATGGATTTGAACAAGCCTATCTCAATTATAAATCACCTAATTTCAATGACATAATATTAAGAATAATTAATATCATGTAGCTTATAATGATGTTTATTCTATTGATTTAAATTACAATTCCAAATTTCTTCAGGTGTAATGCTTTATTGCGGATTATTATCACTATTATTATAGACTAGGCTTGTTCGAATCCTTAGTTTAAAAATTGTTAACAAACTTATTTTCTCAGCTTTTATACAATTAGCATATGTGTAAATCTGTATATATTATTATGTACATCGTTATATATTAGACTTGTTCAAATTTTTAGTTTACGAATTGTTAACAAAATATTTTCTCAGCTTTTGTAAAATTAGTATATTTATAAATCGTAATTCCTTTTCAGTTTATCCATCCGTCCATGTAAGCCTATTGTGAGGTCTTTTCATTTAAAAAAATATTTATAAAGAGGAATTTACGATTTTGTAAATCAATTCGTAAACTACACATATGAACAAATCTAATGTTTTATAATAAATCACACGACTGGTACCTACTATCAACAACCATTGACACGAAAATGCTATATTGGTTATGAACATGGCGCAATTGAGATTGTACAATATGTCTTCGTACACCTTGAACCACTCTGAGTGGAATACATGCGAAGATTGCGATCAGTGGCGTAGCCAGGTCTTTCTCCAAGGGTGGGCAAACCACCCAAGATTTCTCCAATGGATTTTATCGAGCGACTTTACAGGGGTTCCAAGGGGCCGACGCGCCCGAGTTTTTCAAGAAAAACCGCCAAATATTGTGCTTTATGAAGTTTTCAACCTAATTTTTAGCGATTTTCAGCTCTAATTGTCGTAATTTTATGAGGAAAAGGCAGTTCCTGCCGCCTTTATTTTTCTCCCAGGTCTTCAAAATTTCTCCAAAAATTTCTGAGGTGGGCAAATTGTCCATCTTGCCCACCCCTGGCTACGCCACTGGTTGCGATTCTGCAAGTTAATTTCTTGCAGATTTACGATCTTTATGCTGGCAAAATTTCACTTGAAAAATATGATCTGAAGTATGAAAAATATGAAGGAGGTTGCATTTACGGTTGGTTAGAGGTGAACAGTGACATACTATCATTCGTTGCAATTAATCAGTAGGTTTATAAAGTGGGCTCAATCATTCCGTAAAATGGATTGAATGATTAAATAAACGTGCTATCACGATCAAGTTGAAATAAGCGAAAATTTTCCAAGAAAAATGTATTCGAACCCAAAACTATGAAAAGGTAAAGCATCTCTCTTACACTCATCATATCGTACATATAGTGAATCAAGTGTGCCGATTATACCTTGGATCTTGCATTCATCCATGATACGCATTCTTATAAAGCTCTTCCATATACAAACAAAACAACAACAACATCTCAAAGTCAGCAAGCGACACAAGACAGATTTCCATAGTTACATCAAGGTTATTATTTATTTGGCTCGTGTGATACATACCATGTACGTTTTTATAAAGTTGTTTTATTCAATGTATTCGAAAAACAAGATATTCTAAAGTTCATAGTATTGTTAACCTATGCCACATAAATCGTTGAATAGCAATGATCAAATAGAGTCAAAATATGAATTTGTAATCTCACAGCAATTCTACGCAGAAACTGTCAAATTATGGAGAAAATACAATATGGCGGCCTGCTAAGTCTGATCAAATATAACATTCACTTGCACCAGGCTTGTCGGAATAATGGATTACGAAGTCTACTTGTGTCAAATCTAATAATCAAATTGATTGATAAAAATGATGATGCTTAAAACTCATTGAAAGTTCAATACTCTACATTAGATGAGGTGTCCCTCACATTTTTACTCAAGATAACATTAGATAAATTTACTTAATACTTCATTTGAGTTGAAACGAGAAACTTATTAGTCAGAAGCTTAATTATGTATATTATGGATCTTGTTGACATAATTGTCAACATTTTATAGAAACAGCAAACAAAATTGAACTGAATTTTTGAAGTTGTTGTAATAATCATCGACCCCAAATACAAGAGTCGGTATAAATTCATAACACAAACCTTCAAGCCTCAAAGTTAAATCTAACTTGACTGATACTATCAGGAAATGTTAACAAAAAGAAATTTATAGTTTCTTATTTTACAATATCTTTGAATGACTAAACTAGTCACAAAGACACGTTTTAGGTTAATCACCAACGAATCTAAATAATATAGCACGGTGTATCAACACAGACGACTTGAATACCAGACACTATTAATTGCCAAATATTATACACAGACATGCAGTGGTTATAATTTGGAAGGTATTTCTACCGCATAGGAGGTGAATATCTACAATAATAATTAATTGTATCTAGTTGCATCTGACACCAGACCTACTTACTATACTTTCAAATAAAGGTCAATTCTTTTTGTATGTTAACTACACCGAACTGATACACTCTTTTATGTTATAGCCTACAATGCATTAAAAAGAATGTTGTAAGATTGATATCTTGTAGGAATTGATTTAGAAAAGAGGTTGCTATGACAGTATCGATAAAAAAAGTTACCAAAATTATGTTTTGATGTATCTTTAACGTATGGACAAATGAAACTCCATCACATCGAGTCATTAATTTGTTTCAAAATAATGTTATTTGACTTATTTTGATGTTTAAAACATTTTTACTAGAGTACTAAGGGCCTTAGTAGGGGGCATTCTGATTAAGTCTGAAAGCTTCGCCAGCGAGTCAGTGTTTAGGCCTAATAAAAAAATGTTTGATTGGCGTAACCCGACCGACCATATTTTTACCACCGACCCTAAATATTTGTTTTTTTGAGCATGGTAAAAACCTCCAAATCCCAAATTTGATGGGAATCAATTCATGGGGGCCCCGAGATATGGCTTGCAGGACATTCAAAAAAACAAATAAAAGATGTGCAACAGAAAAAGTGAAGATGTTTTTGTATATGTGCCATATATTTTGTGTTCTTGTATGTGAAACATAGACTTAAACAATAAAAAAAAAAATCCGACCTACCTAACCTATTTTTTCTATGTTACGCCAGTCTAACAATATTATTTTTAGGCCTTATTATATTTCCCGTCAGTGACTTAATTCAACCACATATTTCGCATAATGTGACACAATTTTGCATATTTCTTACGAGTTTTCACCCATTACTAATTATTTTAAAAGAGTTTCCGGATTAGGAAATTAATTGTGTGATTTTCTTCTAGAACTAGATTTTACGCCCCAATTGTAATATTGGTAGCTACTGAATCTCATTATCTATTAATTGAAAATAAGACATATTCACAAAACATTATTAAAGATAGAAGTAATTGAAAATTGCTGATGTGAATGCATATTGAAGGCTATTGTAAGATCCGCGATAAATGAAGCAGATATGTGATTTTATTTGATGGGTAGATCTCAAAGAGTTGAGCGATTGAATATAAAGGTCAACTTGATTTATCATGTTCTTTATAACAATAACGATGCGAGTAATCGAAACAGCTACTATGTACGGGAAAATTTTAAGAGCCACTTTCCTGATTTTGTTCCTAAACTTATGGATGGAAAGCTAACATAACCAAGAAAAATATAGCAAAGGGAATCTGTTTTTTTTTCTGGGAGCCAAAAGAAACAATTTTAGTGTAAAAAAAAAACACGTTTCAGCTAAAAATAACATGAAAAAAATTCAAGAAAAAAAAAAGATATTTAGAGTCAATTATTCATACTTTTCAATATATGTTCGCCAGTCCAAAGGCTCCCTAATCCGAATATTAAAACAAGCTCGCCCGTCCGAATATTTAAAAAGGGTCTCTAGTCGGAATTTGAAAAGTGGTCCAAATTTTAAAAACAGTTTGGTATTCAATTTTTCAAAAAATCGATTAAAAATATAAAAAAAACTGCTTGCTTGTCTAAAATTTAAAGCCAGCTTGATAGTCCGACTTTTGAAAACAATTTATTAAAATATGCACAGACATTGTTCTATTCGGACTTGCGAGTTGTTTTTGAAAAATTCGGACAAGCGAGAATTTTTCTAAATTCGGACTACCAAGCTGTCGGACAAGAGAGCCGCCGAACTAATAAGTTTTCGTACACGCGATATGTCAGAGTAGCGAGCTGTGCGTTTCTATCATTTACAACTACTTTTCAAGAAAATATGTAAGCAACATGTCAATTAAAACTAAAGTACCTGTCAATTTGGCCAGCTTATAACGCTTCCTGTGGCTTTTTGAATACACTTTGAAATTAAATTTTTACATTATTTATCACTTTTACGAAATATATTAACCAAATGTTCAAGTGCAAAGTGTGCCAACATCGAAAAAGCTAAACGGGTTACAAAATGCTTGGCTCCTTATATGAATGGGTTCATCATTTTAAGAACAAGAACAGTACTACATTGATTGCACATCTGTTTGAATACCAGGAAACATTTTACTTTCTTTTTGGTTCGTACCGACTGTATCACATCTACACTCCCGCTCGAAAGTATTTCCGCACAAAAACTTTATTCAGCCATATCTCAAAAGGCGTTTATGCGATTTTCATTATTTGTTGAATTTATATACATTTCTACGCATTTGCTTTAACATTTACAACCTGAAAAATTCTATTTGGTTACATGATAATAATGAGGTTTTGAAAAATTGATAAGTTACATTTATTTAAAAATGAGGTTTCTGAACTTTTTTGATTATGCAGAAATACCTTTGAGCGGGAGTGTATTTAGTCATTTCCAAGACCGGAGTGATACTTTTATTCTCATTAAATCAACCCAGTTTTTCCACATGTAACTAACAATGAACTCGACATGGTTTTTATTATCTTATAATCCAAGGGAAATTCCTCCAAGTGTCATGTATCATTAAAATACATATCATTCATTACTATGTTGCATTTTCAAAGACTTAGATATTAATTGGTAAGTACAGGACATTGAACTTGATATTGTTTTTGATTATTCATAATGCAGAGGAAGTTCATCCAAATGTCATATGCTATGACAATACATATCATTCATTTGCATGTTGCATATTCAAGGGTTAAAATGGTTTTTAAACCATTGAAAAATTCATAGATTAAATATTGACAAACGGGATGACAATGATAATAAAAATAATGATAAACCATCACTATTCCAACTGACAATTTGTTCAGTTTTGATGTTCCATAACATTTTATCACTTTTTTGTCAATTACTAATTTTAAGAATAAGTAGCATTAATTATAGTCTTGAGACTGGAACACAAGATGATAATATTGTAACATCTTACATGCTTTATTGCTTTATTTTTATTTGCTTAAAATATCATCTCTACGCAAATGATCATTATATTTATGCAGGTTGAAAGTACAATTTCTGCAACTTCTTTGTGAATGATCAACTTCAACTTTCAACTTTATTATTTCCATATAAAACAGTACATATAAATGACAGACAAATAAAATCTTATGGAGGAGACGGCTGGAAGGCCAATAAGGCCCGTTAAATAGCCGACCCCTATATAACACAACATTAATCAAACAGTAAGGAAAAAAAAACCCAAAAAGACATACAACGATGAGCTCAAAAGACGTGGGATGGTCTAATTCAAAATAAAGTTACTCGTAAGCTTGCAATAGGTAGCGTTTAAATTGATTTCTGAAATGTTTAATCGATTTGGATTCTTAATGTTTTTGATCTTCTTCACATTGGTATATCCTAACAAAAGATTAAAAAACGAATGTGAGTTAAGTTTGTTATGAGCTTAAAATATACATCAGCTCATGTGCTGTGTACATACATACATGTCTTAGTTCATGATTGTTCCGCGACCAATGGGTAAGTTAAAGCTAGAATGATAAAGACACGAACAGTTGGGTGGTAATTTATATTAGACATTTATGTATATTTTTTTTGCCCAGCCTATAAAATCAAAAACGAATAATACCTCGAGTATTTACTATTTGAAAAATGCCAAATTAAGCTGAACATATCACCAAAATATATTTATGATGAGAGAAACAAATATATGTCATGGAGTGGTAATTTCTTATTAAGTTTGACGTTTGGGAAATCATATCGTATGTAATCTTTATAATAACATCTTCTCATGAATGGCAAGAAAATATGTTGATATTTTACACAAACCAAAAACTATTAATTTTGTTGGAAAAACAACGGGGGGGGGGGGAGCAATAGAACTCTCGTTTAAAAAGTAACAATACAACCTTTTTTTTTAATATTCGTTCACATGGTAAAAACAAAGAGTTTTTAAAAAAAAATGTCGTCACCGAAACACACTACTTTAAATAACTTATTATTTGAGACCTTTGTTAGTTGTTAACCCCAAATTTCAAGTTTTCACATCATGACAATTTTCAGTTCATTTGCAGTCTTCCTATTTAAACCATTCGTGCTATTTAGCTTTGTTCCTATTTCTTTCTTAAAGGTGCAATTCATGATTTTGATATGACAAAAACCTCACCTGTTTTCTAGCTAATTAAGAAGAAGAGCACATCATAAATATATACTGAAAATTTCACTTGATTCCGACCATTCGTTTCCAAGTTACAAACTTTCCAGCATTTTGAAAATCCCCCATAGGCTACTGTGTTGTAATTACTGTCGGGGCCCCGACAATAATTAGAAAATGACACATTTTCTCATTTTTCTCAAAAATGCAAGCACATATGAAAGAATGGTTTGGGGATCGTAACATATACCAGTTGACGATTCTTACAAGTTAAAAAACTCGGATTTGATATAGGTGACCTTGAGGGTGAAAAGTGGATCATGAATTGCCCCTTTAATTAACGATGTATCATACTACCTTTTTTCTAATTATTCACGTGGCAATCAAAACTGAATGCAATTCAAGATAAAAGATTAACACAATTTGACTAAACTCAACTAACAATATTGATAAACAACATTTCTTAAGATGTTTATGCTGTTCAGATTTTTGATGACACTTTGAATGATTGTAATTTACATAATAAACCAGAAAATAATCCACTCTGTTTTCGGTTCAAAAGCTGTTTATAACTTCGCGTCTCATATAATAAGAGCACTGATTATGAAACTTAACCATGAACGTTAATCATAATACAAACTGCCATTTAGTCCTTTTTCGTGACGTCAGTTTAATATACTAACCGGAACATAAATAGACGCTATAGAAAACTCTACAGGTAAATTATGGCTGTCCAGCCCGTATGAGCCGTAAATGCTAGAAATTTCATTTTGCGCTACCGGTAAAAATATATGTCAAGGTCGTAATTTTTTCCAAAATTGATTTTTTTGACAAATTCACAATCCTTATGCTTGCTACAAAATACCAGCAAAGTTTCTTTTTAAGAAAATAATAGGAAATGTGAAATAAATCTGCATATTTTTCAGACATTCAGGAGAAAATATATGACTTACTGATCTTTGAACGAGTTTATCTCAGTTATACGTTTTACTCCCTGAGAAACTTTGACGGACCATGACGTTTGGAAATCGAGTGAAGTTCATTGACGTGTCATTTTTATCCTAATAACATGGTCTTTGTAAATATTTAAAAAAGTCAAAATGACAGGAGGTGGCATTTACGGCTGGTTTGGGAAGGACGGTCGCAATTTAGTATACACTTACAGGAAGCCTTGAAGACACTTACTGCAAATGCATGTCCATGTCCATGTACTACCATTTTAACGAATAAAATATTTTGAATAAATACAGTATAGCCTCAGGCCTTGGTCATCCCATTATATTAATTTTGATGAAGCCTTGGGCAACAAACTGAATTGTCTATATATGTAACGATCGAAAGTACACAAGTACCAGGCACACGCTGTTGATGTTAAATATTTGTGCATCGCGATCTATTTAATTTTACCTAAAAATGTTATGACAGCTCAGGAAAAAGCAAAAAATACTTAAATTAAACACAGTGTCGTTTTACAACAAAACATCAATACTACACTGCAAAAACGGTGTTTAGAAACGTGGTGCAAGGTAGTGTTTAGATGACCATGTGTTTAGAAATTAAACACATCATGTTTAGAGATTTGACATGTGTGTTTAGAGATCTGACATCTCATGTTTATAGATTTGACAGTGTTTAGAAACGTGGTGCAAAATGGTGTTTAGAAAAGTGTTTAAACTCTAAACGCTGTTTTTTCAGTGTAACATAAGAAGTAGTTTATTTCATTTTATTTACCAGGTGTCCGAAAATGCTTACATGTAGAAAAATGATCGTCTGCAAAAATAATAGCAGTCAAAGCAATTTAATTTTGCAAAAATTATAATACACTATTCTTATAGATGCTTATTGAGTTTTAATAAAACGACTGCACCTTAATTATGCATGAACTCAGCAGACCATAATGGCCAAAGTTAAAGCAAATTAGCCTTACTTCACAAACATTATGACGGAAATTGATCGCCACTTATCTCTTATGTCCAAGTAGAAAACTATCCATTATCAATGTCCACATAGGCTAACCATCCATTTTCAATGTCAACATAAAAATCCATCAAGTAAATGCCATTAGTCAGTATGATTTAATTTAGTTCCACTTTTTACATTCGCAAAGGTCACGTTTTATAAAGTTTTTCCTAAACTAGAATGCACTATACTAACATTTATCAATCTCATTATTATTTTTTGTTTCATAGCTTAATAGCATTCGGATCGTCTTTAAAAAACAAGTTCAATTTGTAGAGTGTTGTTTTCTTGTCTGAAATGGATACTATCAACAGTACTGAATAGGAAGTTAGAAGTAGAAACGCCAGATGAATTTTCTTGACCCTGCTATATATACTAGATACCATACATTATACATATATCATACAACATACTGTAGTTCGTGGGAATAATATATATATATATATTCCACCAACAGTTTGGACCGACTGGTAAAATGGCAAAATTGCCCATTTACGCAATGTCAGATACTCCTTTGAATTTAGCAACCTTTTTAGTTTTAAGCGGTAGAAATATAATTTCTTGATCTACATTGATAAATTAAAGGTTGTTATATTGAGATCAGAAGTGCATATTAATCTCTGAAATATAATAATAAATCTCTGCTTAACACAAACAGGTTTAAGCTTCGTCAAATTGCAAATGATAACAAATGTGGCATTCGGTCAATAACACTTACTTCCGTTGTTGATATTGATTATTACGCGAGGGTTAATAAACTCTGCGAAATCATATACCTTAATGAAATATATAAGAGATTATTTTGAGTTAATAATGATGAAAATAAAATCACAATACTTTATCCATGATGATTTGTGCGCATCTAAAACACCTACTTGATGTAATCGATGAAGTAATTTTGGCATAAAGCATTTGAATCCCCCGAGATTCTTTACGAAATTAAGTAAAGACGACATTAAAACACTACTGGTCACTGACCTAGTTAAACAACACTTTGAAGGGAAAACTGATACGTTCTTCTAAACCAGTTACGGTTTTTCATTACAAACTTTAATTGGGATTTTTCCAAAAAATATTGTTTAATTACGGACCAAGTCAATTTAGTCCGGAGTCTTACTAACGTGTTATGTCTATTTATAAATATAAAGACCCTTATTTATAAAGACCCTTATGTGTTATAAAATATGTACCGTTACAAAATACGACCGAATACTTAGAATATCCGCTTCTTGTCGATGTTGATTTATATGCCATTATATACGTAATGTTGCTTGTAGGCTAGTCTGCTGAGTAATTGGATATGTTTGAAACAATTTATGTTCTTAATTGTTTCATGTTCAAACATGACATGCTATGTTTCATTATTAGCTTATTCGAGTTTAACGATGGTAAATTTAATTTGAAAAAAAAAAAATCGTTCCAATTAGGTAAGAGACTTTTATTTTCTGAGGGAATTCTTTTTTCTTCCTGTTTTTCAAAAAATGTGTAAAATACAATAATTTTGTTGACTCAAGTATTATTATAGGAACTGTTTCGATAAGCCGCTTTCTTTTTCTATAATATATTTCTTTTTATATTTTTCTTTTATACATTCAATTTCCAGTACTTAAAAAATAACAGAACTGCCAATTTCTTGAAAGTTATTGTCGGTTAGCATTGAGTCAGTAAAGACGTCTACACCATTTCAAATACTAATACGTGTAAGTTTCTTCATTTGATATATATTTAGTAGTTTTTTGCAACAACTAATAACAATGATTTACAAGAGACCTGCTTGTAAGATTATGGTACAGGGAAAAACTCTAGGTGATACAAACAATAATAAACTCTCCCTTGGTAAATAGAACACGAGAATAAACGTGTCTTCAACAAGAATACAGATGATGTATTCTTGTTACATACTCATTAAAATTATTTACAGACTGCATATCAATGCCAATAATTGCAGCTGCTGTCATGTTAAATATTCAAGGTCTATCACAAAAACATTCAACATCCAAAAGGGCAGAACAATATGCATTTAACATGAAAGTGGGGAATCTCAACCTGTCAATTAGGGCAAGAAAGGAATGATACTGTAACAGTGTATTTCAGAAAAGTACACGAAACTAACTAACAACTTTCTTTTTCGTGTTAAGTAACAAATGCAAGGAAAGGAGACCTGTTCCCAGTTGTTGAACCAGAGTTGTAATATTGAAGGTGCGCACCTTTTTGATTCAACCGACAAAGAATGTATAAGACTCAAAAGGTAGCTATTAAAAACTGACGAGCAAAAGCATCAGATTTCTATACCTTACTAATCGTGTCCATGCTTTGTACATTTAATTAAATTAAATAATCATATAATGTATTGTTTTTTTTTTTGATTTTGTCCACTTAATTATTGCTATTGATAGGCACTACACATTTACTGTCAGTAGCGTTCAGCGACCTACAATAAAATATTGGTGGTGCCTATAGTATACCAGGTGCACCACCTCTGACTCAGCCTTTGCCTGTTTCCACAAAATTAGTGGAATTCGATAATTTCAGGTCTTATGTTCATTTCATATTTGAATCCACGAGTTTCATACTTTATTTTTGAAGTTGCAAAGTTGCAGGGATAATAATAAGTAAAAATGACTTGCAAAAGATATCTTAGCCATAACGTGGTCAAACTCTGAAATATGAAACTCTGAAAAATATATTTTCTATATATTTCTAACGGAATCTGGTGCTATCATGCATGAGTGTTTGGGCATTTTTATACGATTCAAGTTCTTCATTGTTTCATGTTTCAACGTGACATGTTATGTTTCAATATTTTACAGCTAATTTTGGTTTGACGATGACACCATTTTGAAGTGTTTTATGAACCCGCACACACAATCGGGAGATTAGTCTTGGACCGTCACTACTTTTGAAATGTACTCTAATGTCGGAGACTACTACATTAACAAAAAAAGATACAAAAGCACATTTGGAAAATAAGAAGACAATAATATGTAAAAGAAGGTTCGTTCAATTATCTTTAGATACACATAATATGGAAAAAAATTTCAAGGGCAAAATAATAGAGTAATCACTCGCAAAGTTTGGAGTTATTAACTGGTGTTATTCTTTAAAATCCCACATATGTTTTTTTCCTTATCAAATCACTAGACAATTTAGCTCCGGGATATAATATATAATATAAACGAATCGATGCCAGTGAAAAGGTCATGCTGCCTGACTTTTGTTATGTCAGACGATGATAGTTTGATTATTTGTATGTATTTAAAATCATTAAGACCACTTTACAGTGTGCCATATTGTAAGCAGATATTCTTATTCCTCCTACGTTAGCTTAAAGTTACAAATTAGTTCATCCTGTATTCACTGTCAACATAATCAGGCTCGTTGTGTTGTTTATCAATCGTATCACAACATACTGAACAAGGTACCCAAATGGTGTGTGTTGATATACAGAGAGTTCACTGAATTGAAATTTTATCCGTCACTTTAAATATGTAAAAATGAACCTTTTAGACAATTTGCTGTAATTGCATACAGTATAACAAGTTTAAAAAGCAAATAATTACTCAATCACGTTTTAGAGTATATACGTAGCTAATAAGATGTTTTCAAAATGAAAAAGTTGCTTTGTTTTAAGTACACAGACATTTTGACAGGTACAGTATTGATGCTATACTGTAACAATGTATTAACATGTGTAGGTATAGTGAGAACATACCAATTTCATTCAAAATTCAGTATTCTATGTTTAATACTTACTGGCGTCATTTTAGTTAGGGAGCAAAATGCTGTTGTAATCAGATACCATGTTTGTCAAAACATATTTATATAGCTTACATGCTAGACTATAATTGACATTTAAGGGATTGTTTTTAAAAAGGTTTGATACCTCTCACATGCTCATCCCAGACTAGATTTATTGATCTTTAAAATCAAATGTCATCTTTGTCGAACATACATTGGATTTTCTTCAAAACAATAATTATAGAAATACCCTTAATATGTAAGTTACATATTCAATTGATGAAACGACAATTGCCGCTGTAATTGTAGGCCATTAGCAGAATGCCATTTGGTAAATTGGCTACACAAGTCTACGATTCAGTATTACTAGTATATCTTTTATCGTAAAATGCTACCTATTTTCACCAAAGTGACACTTGACAGTGCAGACAATACATCGATAGAGGACGAGTTACGCGACCTAGTTTTAACCAAGATACCTGCTATGAGGCAAAAGTCAAAAGATTGGCGAGATAAGTAGTATCAGATAAAGATTTTTCCAAATTCTTTAATATATAACAATGGTACCATTATTTGTGATCGCTCATCCCGAAAGGGGGGACTTTGCAGATGATATCAATTTTGATTTTATCATTTCCTCTGTCACAGCATTTTCTAAGCTTTAAAATGACCCCTTACTTGTTCAAATTGATCAAGGCGATCAAATTTTAGAACAGAAAATCTGCTGGAAATTATTTTTTCATTTAATGAAGATTTGACAGACATATGATCCCCTTTTTTCAGGATGTGGAAACAACATAAACGTAAACCATTAACCAAAATGACATCTTCCTTTAAAATAATGACAACCGACAAAGAATCTATAAGACTCAAAAGGTAGCTATTAAAAACTGACGAGCAAAAGCATCAGATTTCTATACCTTTTTTTATCGTTTCCTTACTTTTCACATTTAATTAAGACTTTCCTATCCAAGTTAACAAGAGATGTTGGAAGAAAATTCACACACCAAATTATAGCCATTAAATATGTTCAGTATTTGTAAATGTTTGCCTGATTTTAAGAATAGCAACACTAATGTGTGTGAAAAGTCACCTGTTTTCTTGAGAATTGTCAAAGTATACACTGAATATAAATATCATCTTCTGTCATGGCAGCAAACACCATGTTATATATAGCAGGCATTTTACAAATGCAAATTCGGTACAAACAAAATACTGTTAAAACGCTCGGTGCTAAGGTTGAAAGAAAACTTATTTTGGAAGACAGTACAATACTCAAGACTTAATGTTCTTAGCCAAAGACAGCAGAACGATGGAGATTATCATGAAAAAAGCTAAAAAGGAGATCAACCTTATTCCTGACTAGAACAGAATTCCACCGTATTGCCTTTTATTCCAAAAGATGTTTTTATTTCAACAGGTCTGATTTCTCTCATGAGCTTTTACTTTCTTGAAGGCTAATGACACTGTTAAGGGTACGAGGAATCCACATGCTCAGGAAAATGTGAATCCTAACTATTTTTCAATCATGAAAAGATAAATAGTTTCCACTGCCTTTGCGGGGACTCGAACCATGGATTATGGCGGGGATTAGTCATGCATTACGAGGCGAGAGATCTACCGCTAGGCTATCAAGGCAGCGTTGAGAAGGTGAACTAAAATCTAAAACATAAACATTAGAATGCCGTATTTTTCTTTTGTTTACATAAAAATTGCAATTTTTGCCTCATTGGAATGCTCAATTTGTAAGTAAATTATGCGAATGCGTATATCAGACAAAATGTACATAATGTAGATACTAAAATCAGGCTATTCACAGCTCAATCAGGGCGAACTCAGAGTCATAATTCACGCCCGGTTTTTCTGGCAAAATCAACACAACACATTTATAAAATATTATTTGAAATTCAATCTAAAGTATCAAGCCTACAATCTGTCAAAATTTGAAAACAGGCGAATCGATCGAACATCATAAAATGTTAAGGTTTCGGCGAAAAAGGTATACATTTTTCGAAATAGTTTATTGACGTAATTTTGACCTTGATAATGGACGTGAAATGACTACTAAAGTATCATGTATTAACTAGAGACTCTATTACATATGTACGGCCAAAAATTGTATTATTCTGATATGTGTAAGTAGGTAAAAGGTTGCAGTAAAGATGCCGTTGGCAAAAAATGCCACCCATTTAGGGACTGTAGCCTTAAGTTGAGCTTCCGATGATTTAGGTTTGTACTTCTAGAAGTTAGAAGTGACAAACAACAAACTAGCGCTTAAGTTTTTTTAAGTGTGAAGAGTCTCAATTAGATGTAAGATAATATGTATCAGCAGGCGATAAGCCGCTGTGGTATGATTTGGTGCAACGTTGAGGAACTTGATACAATGAGGGTAATTAACTAGTCACAATTCGTATCGGCCTATGTGATTTGATAGGGTTTGCATAGGGATCAATAAATAAATATAATGTGTGTGCTTTTGTTCAGCTAATATCAACTTTTTACCTGCAATTTTTGTAAATAATAAATAGTACATATTTAACGGCTTGAAAATGTTTCCGCAAAACCATGAATATATATTTTCATTTACAAAAAAATTGGACTCCAGATTGCAGAAAACCCATTATTACAACTGTTCGCATTTCCGTATGAACCTTTGGGATAAAACTAAGTGTTGTACTCTGTTGATTCATAACAGGAACTCCGTCCATTTAAAGCTATTACCTTTCTCCAGAACAAATATATCTTGCTAAATCTCTCAGGATTTAACAATGCCTGATAACAGCTGCTGTGGGTTAGTGTTATCATTATGTGAAGTTAAAATGACAATCTGTATGGTTTTCTTAGGTGTAGGCATGAACTTGTAATAACTTTATTCCGTTACATATTTCAAATGACCGCTGCAAACGCATAATAAAATGAAATATTTTCATTTGGACATATTTTATGTTAGATATGTTATTATTATTATTATATTACACTGTAATAATGCAATGTATTATATATTATCTAACAACTTTGATTATATTACTTAGAGGTTAATACCTTAGATACGAAGGTGCGCACCTTTTTGATTCAACCGACAAAGAATCTATAAGCGATCTAGTTTTACACAAGCTACTTGCTATAAATCGATGTCAGAAGGTGAGCAGTTAAAGGACATTAGCAGTATTAGATGAGAAATATTGCCCT
>JXSR01S033225.1:0-12570 GCA_000969725.1 Ophiothrix spiculata | reverse complement strand
TCGCTTATCCTCATCCAATTTCATTTTTGTACATTTGTGCTATTTCAGATTAATTTATTTGTCATCAAAGAGGAATACAGTGATGCAACCGTCAACCGTTTTGGTCATCATATACTGCTGAAGATTAAAGGTCACTTGCATTTTCCTAACAGCTTTTACCTATCATCTTATATAGCACAATAATACAAGTAAATCAAAACTAGATGATAATATATGATTCATATATACCATTTCACTCCCTGCAGATTGTCAGTATCACATTTTACAGCCACACAATGTAATATTATACTTCTCATGTTCTTACAAACACTCTCAATTGCAAAATATCATTTTACTATCACAGCAAAATAATTTGACATTTTGTTAACCCTATCAGTTGAAGCTTATATATTGTCATTGCCATACACACAAATGGAACTGTCACATATCCACACCAATACACCTTTGTCCCTTAACTTCACCTCTGTTAATTTCAGTATGAAAAGCAAATACACAAGCCTACCTACTTTTTTCAAATATCTAGAGTAAAAGTTATGGACCCTTGGTGACTAATTTGAGCTATTTTATTTTAGAGAAGTGCCCCTAAATAAAATTGTAATTTTAGATAATTCGGGTCCAAATTGTAACCAGTGACCTTCAAGTCAGAATATATTTCTTACTCTACTCTTAACTATATTTTAACACAAAACCATGTGATGTAGGTAACAACCTTGTAGCATAGTATCATGCAAGAAAGACACCAAAGCTGGAAGTTAATGGCAGAATGTCTAGCTCTAAAACACAGGTAAACCAAAAAACATGGAAAAGTTAAATAAAAGCAATCAAACATAAGAAAACACAATACATTGGGAAGGCATGGTAAAGTTCAAAGTTTGGGATGATAGTTATACTGTCTGGGAAAATTTGACATATCTATAAATAAGAATGCATATTTTAAGTAGCTAGCCTGGGATATAAATTACAGTGCAATCATTTGATTCAAAGAGTGATGAGCCATGTGTATTTATGGCTTGGGTTGCCAAACATGCCCATAACTATTTTAGAAATACACAGAGCATGCCACTCCCTGATTTGGATGGAGATGGCTGAACACAATCCTTATTATTGCCCTACATATTTTGGAAAAGAAAAAAAAAACTCATTGCACTAATTATGCATTCAAAATGTATTAAGGAGTAGATTTTACAATTTCAGATAAAGCACAAAAATTCCTTTTTTGTATTATGCCGAAAGTGATTTTGTAATGGATATCTAATATCAGGAATGTAACATATCAACAAAAAAGTGCTCAGTGCTACAAAATGATTTGGATTTAGCTCGACCTCCGAAACACTTTTATATTTACCAGTAATGGTCACTCTGAAAGAGCAAGTCGCCATGTTTCCACTAGCATCTGTAAATCTGTATACAACCGTTGTCACGCCAACATTGAATTGATCAAACGGAGAGTGAGTCTGTGTGACAGAGGGTGCTACCCCAGAGTTATCAGTAGCAGTGGGCTGTTGCCAGGTGACGGTGCCTTGTGAGGAGCCTGGTGGGGCCTCGGCATTGATGTCATCTGGACAGAAGGTTATCACTGGGGGTTCTGTGTCAACAGGTGCAGCTAGGAAATAAAAAATGAATAGGTATACATCAATAATAAGATGGTATATATAATATACACTAATATATAGATTAGTTTCACTAGAGTGACACCAGGTGGACAAACCAGTCAAGGGTGTTGGATAATTAAGTTGCTTCATACTTGTGTGCAACAAATCTGAACATAATGGCCCGTATTCACAAAAGTTGTTCCAGGAATAACTTTATTCCTGGATTTTTTGTTCTTGAAATAGAGGTAGGTTAGAGGCATGAGCTAAGTTGGATTTTATACAGCCTGGGATAACTAGCCTGTGGAATAACTTTATTCTTCATTTGTGAATAAAATATGGCGTCACTAATGGAAGAAATTAAAAGTTCTTCAAGAAATATACTTATTCCCCTTTTGTGAATACGGGCCAATGAATTTTATGTATATGCTGGTGTAATTCAATGACCTGGGGTCGATTTCACTAACGTTAAAATGCATCGTTAACCCATCGTAAGACCAAAACCCATTGTTAGCTAAAGCTACCTCTTGACCCCACGCAACGTTAACAAAGGTTTCAATTTTTCTAATGCATAATTCGTATACCTTACGATGCGGTGAACACATACGAAGAGTTTTCAAGTCTTTTTGATATCTAGTTGTAGTTACGAGCTGAACCCTTCGTTAGCTACGATGCATCGTAATGTTAGTGAAATCGACCCCAGGGCTGGTTCTAATCACTTTGGATAAGACCATTTGTCCCATTATATCTCAAAATCTTGCAACTTAGTTTTTCCTACCAAGTATCCAAATGGATCTTTTTTAACAAGACAAGACAAGAAAAAACATGATTTTAAAGGTGTCAACTAAGAAATGGAAATCACAGAGAATTTGGCATATCTCAGCGTCACAATAGACAGTGCTGGAAACACAACATGATTCGCACATATTTGTGCATGAAACAAAATGTAGACACTGCCTATGCATAGAGTTAAGATTTACAACATTTGCCTAGTTTAAGTCATTTGAAAAAAACCTTTTTTCATTCTGGTCAAGACCAAATCGCACCGTGTGTGAACAACAAACCAATCAAATCGATCATCAAGTCGCACGGCAACGGAACAGACAAATCATGTGAGCTCACAAGTATCGCGTGAGCTGCATGTTAAGTTTAACCTTGGCGCACAAGACGCGCAAAAATGAAAAGGTTTTCTATACGCGACTATAACATGCTTATTTTCAAACATGCATGACAACAAGAAAAACGATGGTCTAGATTCATTTTGATTAATTTCTAGATGCAAGAAAAGCTCACCTGGTGTCAGCGTAACCCTGAATGTACAAGTGTCACTATTGCCTGCGCTATCAGTGAATAGATAAGTAACAGGTGTGGTTCCCAGAGAGAATGTATCCCCTGGTCTATGGGTGGGCAATGTCGTCACTGGCGGACTCTCAAGGTCTATTGCGGTAGGCTCAATCCAACTCACACTCAAGAAATCTCCGCCTGTCACTTGGAAACTCAAGTCGAATGGGCAGTTGGCGATGACAGGTGGGTCCATGTCAGCAGCACCTAGAAATCATTACAAAAATAGCAATATGTTATGTTACATGAGCTCAGTGTTGACTTTGTAACAAAAATACTTTTAAATTAACTGCACAGGAATAACATTCATTGATTAAAAGACTTTAAAACAATTGGGTAGTAAGTTGCAGCTTTTCATCTTCCAAAATTGATGCAACATTGAAAAATAACCACAAAGGTACAAAGCTGGGTACAACTAGACTTAGTTTCTCAAGAAAGAACAATAAAATATAGATGATTCTGATTAGCTCAGCTATGGATCCATTTGGGTAGCCATTCGGGTGTCTTGTGAATCCAATATAGATCAGATGTTTTATGCATTAATATTTTTTTATGTTGTACAGTTTCATAACTCAAGTTGTATTTGCTTTGTTGCATGCCTGTCTCTATTTGATTGAAATTTGCACCAAATGTTCGCTGTGAATTTCCAGTGATTTCTAGATGCACCCACTTAGGTTGGACTGCAGTTAGTTGCAAAAATACAGATTTTACTATAATGTGAATTAAAAAATTATCACTGAATAGTTGTACTTCTGCACTTACCAATGCGGACAGTCACAGTAAAAGTACAGAATGCATTGTTGCCTGACTGATCAGTAAAGGTGTAGCTCACAGTCGTGTCACCTTCTGAGAAGAAGGCTCCTGATTGGTGGGTTTGTGATATGGTTGGTGCGACGCCATCATTGTCAGTTGCAGTTATGGGAGGCCATGTCACGACTGTACCAGTAGTACCTGCTGGTGCCGTTGCTGTTATCGGTGCTAATGGACAATTCTGGATGACCGGTGGTAAGTTGTCAGTTGGGCCAGCTAGAAGGTCAAAAAATAAGCAGTTATTTACATTTAGATTTCTATATTAAAGGTGTAGATTACAATTTTATCTTGTGTATAATCTACTTTTAACTGATTGATCCCTGAAACGTATTGTATGAGCTTTCCCCCTCAGCTCCCTTCTTGTTTACTTTCTGAGGCAAAAGCAAGCATACCATTCTGGGGATTACGCTGTTATGTAATACAATGTTTTTCTATTTAAGGGCAGGGTGAGGGATAGTCATTTGACCAGAATCAATCACCAACCTTGAATTGGCTGCCTATAAGGCCCAAAAAAAGTTGATTGGTTGTCCTCCACCGCCCGCCCCTATTTTTTGAAACTGTGTTTACTGTACAAAGTAAACCGCGCCTAATTTTCAGATTTCCAAAACAATTTGGGTTTTTTATTTGTGGTGTTTTTTTTTGAGAATTTTGATCTTTTAGAAATATTTTTTCAAGTTGTTGTTTTCATTTTGTTTACATTTTAATACTGTTTTTAAACTTGTATAAAGAGATTTTTTTGGTACAGTAGACTTATTTGCATCTTTATAGAGGCCATAATTTGGTGTGCTTTAACTTACATTTGGAAAAAAAATCATAAAATAAAAAATCTGCCTGCCTGCACTTGCTCAAAAAAAGTTGTGGAGGACAACCAAACAATTTTTTTTTTGCCTAAATGAAGTGAATTGGTTGTCATGACTTTCTTGCAGCGATCTATGATCCAAATTGAAAATTGCTATTAAAGACCTGACTATATATTATATATTATTAAAATGCAGAGAGCGAATGAAAAGATCTGGGTTACCCTATCCAGTCCATTAGGCTTTAAAGGCACTAATAAAAAGTCATTTTGTGAAGGCGCTTATATTTTTAACATGTAAAATACATGCATTTAGCATGTTTGCATCATGAAGACAACTGTTATGAAATAGACAGTCCAGTAGGCTACTATCAATGGTTGAGTATGGAGTCTAGCTTTCCCACTTTGTTCAAGATAGTAAATGCCCATACAGTGGATGCTTACTGGATCATGGGCTCAACGCGCAGCTCCATTGCGTTTGACGCTGAATGCACTGTCATGAATTATTCCAAAATTCCTAAGGTACCGTAGTAAAATCACACTGTGTGACTAAGTATTACTTATCATTGTTTCCAAGCTTATACATCAGTTCGACTTGTAGATAATAAGTGGAATTTCTTGAAAAATGCACTTTGGTACATTTGATGTTCCTGTATTTACTGTTAATTTTTCTAAGCTTATATAAACAGATAGACTTGTAGAGAATAAGTGTTCAAATTATACTACAAATCCTTACCCGTTACTTGAATAACAAATTCACAAACAGCTACATTCTGTGCCTGATCAGTAAACTGATAAGTTATGGTTGTGGCTCCAGCTGAGAACACATCGCCTGGTCTATGTGTCCGCTGTACAGATGGTGGTACGCCAGAGTTATCGGTAGCTGTAGGCTCTGGCCATGATATTGTGAGCTGGTCACCGGAATTGATCGTATAGGTCATGTCATTTGGACAACCACTTATAACAGGAGCTTCAGAGTCATCAGGTTGCATTTCTGCGGAGACATTTTGAAAGGGATTAATATAACAAACCTTGAAAGATTGATACAAAGCATGGCTACATTAAAAACAATTATTTGGTTTTGGTAAAAGAAAGTAATCTTTCATTGCAAGAAGAAAATAATGTTTTACCTTCGGTAAATTTGATTCATACTTTTGAAAATAAACCTAAATGAGATTATTTAGAGATTATTTAAATTAGAAGAAAATTCTCATCTGCTCTAAGTCAAAAACCATTGGTAACAATATTTTTGCAAAAAGAACTTCTTGTACATTTCTTGATGGTGAAGCTCCTAATGCATACTTAAGACAAGGCACATCACATTTTGTTTCAAATTTATGAGTCAAAAAATCTTGTCTCCATACTTATTCATTTTTTAACAAATTTTCATTTGAAATTGCTTTTTAATTAGAAATAAAATTAAAATTCTCCTTTTGCTAAGTTTTGAAAAGATAAATGTGAAATATGCCATTTCATTTTGTTGTATTTGAATCAAACCAAAGAGGAAACAAGAGAATTACCCATGACAGTAACAGTGAAGAAGCAAGCCGCTGTATTGCCAGCCTGATCAGTGAATGTATATGACACCGTGGTTGGACCCAGAGGGAACGTTGATCCTGGGAAGTGAGATCTGGATACGGTAGGTGGGAATCCTGAGTTATCTGTTGCCATTGGTTCTATCCAGGTAGCAATGCCTTGCGTACTACCAGCTGGTACGGTCACAGAGAAGTCACCGACGCAGTTGGTCACAACAGGTGGGATGGTGTCTATCATCATAACTGTAGGGCAAAAACATGATGTAATTAATAAACAAAAAGGGATGACTTGTGGTGTGTATTATCATAACTGTAATGTAAAATCATGATATAAGAATAAAATAAGGATGATGAAATAAAAACATCCATCAACATGAGATGACGCTGTCAAGCCAATGACATACTAGAAAGACGCAGTTTGTGTGTGGTTTTGTATTTAGACACTTTGAAGATGCTAACTAGATGGTAGCAAAATGAATTATTTTGAACCTTAGCATCTTAGTTATCATTTAGCTAGACACAAGCTGCATATTGCTAGTATATCATAGGCATCAATAGTATTCAAAATTGCGCATCCATGATAAACATAAACAGAAAGGTATACTTTAGGTTCCATTAAAAACTTCACCCATGACCCGACCCTAACTCACTAACTATGATCCAACCCTAACTCACGAACTAAACTATGACCCAACCCTAACCCTTACCCTAAATATACCCCAACTTAAACTCTAACCCTAAGCATTAAATTTTGGACAGGACCTAAAGTATACTTGGTCCATATAAACATTTGATGCGTGATTCAAATTGGGTCATTTACAAAGTCAATTTATATTTTACTTCTGATTTTTAATAGATACTAGTGATCATTTTTAATATTTCAGCACAAAATAAAGGATTGTATAATCTTAATACTAGCACAGATTATTTTTCTTTACTTTTCAACTGTATCAAATCCCGAAACTTAGCCTAAACAAAAATGAAGATAACTTGGTTTATGAGGTGGAATCACTGTGGTTGTGGAAGAAAGTTCCTATGGATGAGTTTCATGCTGTGCAGTCTTCAGATAACTTAAGACCTGCTTATTATTCCATCAATAAAATATCATGCACTTTAGCTTTGGAAGTTATTCAAAATTGGCTGGGTGTATTTTGCATTTGCATCAACAACTATACCTTGGTTGTAACTACTTTCAGTTGTTTGGTGACGAATTGATATTTTCGACCTATGTACGGATTGATAAATGTGTATTTTATGTTGCAAGTGACTAAACCAAACCACACAATGTTGATTTTGATGTACCCACTGCAAAATGTCAGATTTGACAGTGATCAAAATTTTAAGAGGTTTAGCAGGTGTCTGTGTCACACTAAATCTGACATTGCAATTCTTAAGGTGGTTTTAGACTAGCTGTCGTTGCAGCACACGACCAAACATCTGAAATTTATAGTTGTTGTACTGTAGCACAACACATTTGCATATTGCCGCAATGGTCTTTCGCAAGAAAAGCTTAATTTATTCCAACTCAAATTATTGTGCCCTTGCGACCATCACGACAGGGTAATCGATATATTGGCTTGTCGTATGACAAGGAGATGTGACAAGGTCGAGTTTGCGCACTTTAAATTTTTGCCTGTCGTATGGTCGGTCGACAGCACAACAGGCTAGTCTGAAACCAGCGTTATGCTAAAGCAACTGCACCAAAGTGCTCAAAAACATTGCCTGATGATTTTCAGGAGTGACAGAGTACACCATAAATCGTTCATTACTTACTGGAGATAGTGATTGTAAATTCACATGTAGCCCGGTTGCCAGATCCATCAGTGAAAGTATACACCACGTTAGTTTCGCCAATACTGAAGAAGTTACCAGGTGTGTGGGTACTTGTTACCATCGGAGGTATACCAGAGTTATCTGTTGCAGTTGGTTCCTGCCATGTGAGACTCAGACCGTTTGAGCCTTGGAAGACTTGGTATGTTTGTGATGGAGTACAGAATGTTACCTCAGGTGGGATGTTGTCAAATAGTGACACTGTAATAAAAGAGACAATTCAAAATGTTTGAACTATTGTCAAAATAGAACATCTCTATTACCTATATCTCATCAAAGACAATTTTTGAGGTGTATCTGGACCAGTGCAGTTAGGTTTTGATCCACAATAGCTCTTATGGGCAAAACAAATATGTTGTGTTCGATGATTAAATTTAAGGTAAGGGTCTGATTTGAAGGTCAGATGTTAAAAAAACTTTTGCAAGGGATAGTTTTTATAACTAACAGGTCCCAGGTTCAAATCAAGTTTTGGGCACAAAAGGGATAGTTCTTACTGTATACCTTCAGTTTTTGCGTAGGAGTCTATTATCATCATTTTTTTTTTTTAAAGTGCATAAACGACTTTGAAGAAATCCTAAAAATGTGATACAAAAATGCTAGGTTAATATTTGGAATGATATCCTGCACATGAAATTGAACTAGGTAATTAAAAACAAATAAACATCATTTTGCTCACCAATTAAACTTACAATGCTTTTTCCTTCTCCCTTTATTGTTCATCTAACGATGCAACTGACATTGAATTAATAAAGAGGATAAATTGTCTAAATTATTCCTTAACAACCAAGCAATTTTGAATATTTAGAACATATTGCATCATGGGTAAAAACCTAAAGGTTATAATATAAGTATGGTCCATGAACAATTTTTAATTGAAAAGAATGCCGCTGGTTTACAAAAAATCACTTGTAAGTTATTTTGGGAATTTTTCTAAATCTGATGAATACTCTAAAGTAATAAAATAGCTACCAAACACTGACAAAAACGGCCTAAAAAGGTTCAGTGGTATACCTTGCAAGCTATGTCACAAACATTTCAGAAAAGCCAAATTGTGGTGTGTGGTACCACCTCCTGTAATGGGTTTTCTTTCCAAATCGACATATCCCTCTAAATGTTCAACAAAGTATGAAGCAAAACGAACCACAAATAAAACCCCTCAAAAATGATGGTTTGATGAGATATAAGTCAAGAAAACTTCTCCCATTGCAATGCAAAGATCCAATAACCACCTTTTGTAAAAAGTGATGCAACATTTTTCACAATTTTGTAAATGATTATGTGCATAATGGATGCACCATTTGATTTCAAGAGAGTGGGTAGGAAGTTTTAAGGAGAAAAAAATCACCAAAACATGATAAAAGAAAAATCATCCTTTCCCTCCTCTTGAACATGGAAGAAAGAAATTGCCCAAAGGTCCTAAAGGAAAAAAGTGTCACCTACGAGGGGCAACATCCATCCAAAAAGTGGAAAGAAACGAAATTGTCCCCAAAACCAATTTTCTAACTTTGAAAATCTAATACTGTGTCCCAAGTAGGCTTCTAAATCCAGTGAAATTGATATATATGCACAGTTGCAATGTAGCATCACTCTGACTTATGGGATTTATTGGAATATTTAATAATTTATTGAACATAGAAACAGGTAAGAAATAAAAGGAAAGAAATAGAACACAAAAGAAGGAAAAGAAATAAAAACAAAAGAAAAAGGAAAAACAAAAGTGAAAAAGGACAGAAAAATAACTATAGAAGACAATGAAAGAAAAGGTAACAAGGACGAGAAGGTAGATAGAGGGAGAGAGAGAGAGAGAAAGAAATTTGCTTTTTGCTTGATTATAATGTTTTACCTTTATATACAACAGCAGTTAATTATTATTTAATTGGTTAGTTTAAAATCAAAACATCAACAGAAAGAAAGAGTCAAAACATAATAAGAAATTATACATTACTCGTAAATTACTGAAACAAAACAAGATCAGGTCATGTGAAAATAAAATACCAACATGCTATTAGCAAATAACACCTTGCAATATGCTAACTATTTGATGCACAGAAATATAAAGGTAACAAGTCATTGTTACAAAAGATATAAAGAATTCAACGACACCAAAGATTGCAATTTTATAGATAAAGTGAGTAAGATATTCAATGCAAAAAGAATAGCAAGTTTATGTGACAAATCCAATTATACCATGCAGCAATGCATTGGAGAAAATCAGTACAAATCTCAAATCATCAATGAGTAGTTTTTGAGTTTTTCGAGGTGGAATTTCTTACAGGAGAACATTTAGATTCAGATGGGAGCGATCCAACTACTTTTATCCCTTTGGTTTTACCCAAGAAAGCGTAGATGTTGTGAAGCCAAATGGTGTCTGGTGTGGGGTATGTGTGTTCCAGTTTGGTTAGGTAAATTATTTTGGCTGTATCTTGCAAACTATATATGACTTACACTCGATCATGACATTTGGTAAGTATGCGGGGCCTGAGCCAAAGAATAATTACATTCTTTGATCAATATTATCCAAAAAATTGAAAAACAAAAATGCATCAACTACTTGAATTACTCATTTCTGAAATGCATTGTATAATTGGACGATTTGCCTTTGTGCATACTTTTGTCATTTGTTTAATTCCTATTTATGATAATGTGACCTGCTCCATAAGTTATTTTATCTTTAAATAATATTTTTTTAAATGTAATAATAACTCATCAATCGTTATACGGATTTAAAAAAGAATTCAGGAAAATCAGAATTTCCTACGGTATAACTTTCCTCTTCATAGTAAAACGAATTTGATATCAGTTTTTTGAAATATTTCTATAGGAGCAAGTGACATTATCAGATAGTCAAATTGTCTGAACTTAATTGCTTAATCATCTATATCTTATTCACTGCTACAATGTTTAAGTTCAGACAGTGCAAGACAAACATCAGTGCAAAACAAATTAAATATATTTTGCATAGTAGATAGTAAATTGCCAACATACGAAATTTGCCTAAAGAACTACAAATTTATCTTTAAAGGACTGTTCACAAACACTTGTTAGGGGGCTAGATGCAAAGAGTGGGCCTTTAAAAATTTTCACCCTCATAAGGGGGGCCTTGAAAAAATTACCACAAATTTTCCGGTAAAAATTGAGTTTACATGCTTTTCTATGGGGCTGACCACTAATTTTTGTCGCGAAAAAGGGGAACCTTGAATTTTTTAGGTTGAAACAGGAGGAGGTGGGGAGTGAAAACTTTCCACATATTTTTTTTTCTGCATCAGGCCCCCTCCCCCCTTACAAGTGTTTGTGAACAGTCCCTTATACATAAGAAACCACATTTTTATTACAAAACACATAAAAAAGAAACATTTATGCAATAAATTTAGGCATTGAGTTTTCAGCAAAGATGCAGTCAACACCACCAGGCATAAAGAGCTTTCCCCTGTACTTCCAGTAAATTGCAGGAAATAAAATACCACAAATATCTAACTACAATTCATGCAGCACTTTTAATATATACAATTAACAAGGAAACACAAGCATAAGAGAAAAGAAATTTAATCCCACTATTGCATTCTCAATACTTAACACATGTAATGTATCAAATATCAAATCAACAACAGAGACAATAATTAAGTAAAGAAATCAAAATAAAATAGTGAGATATAGATCAAGAAATGCAAGATAAGTATTGGCAGCTTAGACAAATATGCAGAACAGAAAAAAGATTTGTTCAAGAGCAAAAACATAGTAAAGGTACAATGCATAAAGGTTATATATGCAGTTGAACAAGGAAAAAGAATGAATTATATTACATCTCTTTTCAATTCCTGTATTACTACATGCAATATTAGGAAGAACTGAGCATAAAAATATTTATTTCAAATATACATAGAATAGATTTAAAGGACATTTCCACAACCTGATACAGACAAAAGAATTAGCAATTTTAAGTCATTTTTAGCAAAATATAACTTTCAGCACATTCAAGTTAATAATTAAATCTTTTGCATGTTACATACTTAAAACTATCCCCAAAGTTGTATTTTGTAGCAATTTGTTAAAATTTTATGTAAACAAAAATAAACGACAGAGCTGTGCAAAAAAAAAATGGAACACTAAAAATTACCAGTAACAGTGAATCGACAATTGGCAGTGTTTCCGGCTTGATCAGTGAAGGTGTATGTGACCTGAGATACACCAACAGGGAAGGAGTCGCCTGGAGCATGACTCTGCATCAATAAAGGTTGTACACCACTATCATCTGTAGCTGTCGGCGGAACCCAGGTTGCCACTGCGGTTGACGAGCCAGTTGCTATGGAGACCATTACAGGTTGAGGACAGTTAAAGATAATTGGTGGTGCATTGTCTCCACCTCCAATAACTTAAGAAAAAGAGAATATATAAAGGGCATGTTGTTAATATCAATATACAAAATAAAATGTAACCATCAGTGTTTGTAATAATTGTACACATCATGTATCTTCTAAAAATAGCGTAAAGTTTTTAGTGATTTTATGTTACTTTTATACTTTATAAGGGGCGGCTTCAAAACCCAACCGGCGGTTGTCTGCCGGTTCTGGGCGGTTGGCTATTGTTTATTCCTGTTAAACCGCCAAGAAGCGCCCAGAACCGGCAGGCAACCGCCAGTTGAGTTTTGAAGCCACCCCTAACTTGAAATATG
>JXSR01S033224.1:17532-30001 GCA_000969725.1 Ophiothrix spiculata | reverse complement strand
TGGTAAAGAGCCTATCCCTTGAAACAAAAATACACTACGCAAATGGACAAGCAAAATCAGAAAACTAAACAAGACGTGGCAAGGACGGGCTCAAAAATCGAAAAACAAAGAGGATCAATAGCATGGGGGTAAATTCTGAGATTTTGTTGATTATTTGTACTCTCGAATAAGGGATTGTTTTAATGTAGATCGGAAATGTTTGACTGTTTTGATTATATTTGTCTTGCAATCCAATTTGGCTTCCTACTATCATCGTTTTATCCTCTTTAATTTACCATCGATGTCTAGGGGATTATTGTGTACCCTCTAAATGTAAATCGAGGGTCCGGTTGAGATCCGGCATAACCAGGAGTACTAGTCTGATTGAATTATTAGCTTATTGCACGGTTTCACCATTTTTTGGAGAGCCTCGACCTGGCTTGCAAGATAAAAACGAGCTAATACAAAGCTGAAATACTATGGATTCGGAGAAATCGCTAAATAGTGGTTTGCAAGTTACAAAAACAATAAACAATTTGTAAAATACAATGATCGTAAATCTGATCTAAAAGATATCTTGTTATGGAGTTCCTCATCGATCCATATTGGATTCTTTCTATTGATAATTTATAATCCATGACATTCAAAAAAACAGTACTTAGGTACTGAAAACCATGTTATTTGCGGACGACACAATGTTGTTATATTCAAGTGAACAAATTTCAAAGTTAAAGGAAATAAATTGTCAACAAACGCCAATAAAACACATTACTTGACAATGAGTACACCACGAATGACTCCGATAGAGGCCTTGCATACTTTCATTGATTGGTCCCGAACAAAGGATTTGAACTGATGACCTTTCCAGTAAGCATGCCGCATCGCAGTCCATTCAACATGATATTGTAATAAACCTACTTATAATGGTGCATTTTTATGGATGGGACAATCTGAAGTGGGTGGTGAAGGCATCACTTTTATTAGATGTCATTTAAGCAACCCGCCATATTCAAGGTATTTTACGTCACATGCAAGGCCTCTATAAGGCCTTGTATCTATTGGCTGTACCCATATTCCGTGTGCACTTCTCGTTTTCTATTGTTAGTGATTGTGCGGCGCAACACAGACAATAAACTACGTTCTGCTTAGTGATCATATCAGTGGCCTATGTACGGCAGATGATTCATATGACCTGGCAGCACCAACAATCAACATGTTCATACTTGATGAGCACCAGGTAATAGGAATATCTTCCGTACACAAGGCCTAATCGACCCAGATGATTACTTAAAATTACATAATACAAATTACAAAGAGTAACAAACACTAAATTCTAAGGTGTCAATATTAACGAGAATTCAATGTAGACAAAATAACATTATCGCCTGTGGCAATCAAATATTTCAATAATTAAGTTTATTTAATCAAATAATTAATAAATCAATGACAAACAAAAAATAAGGTTTAGGCCAAAACAAAGAAACAAGTTTGTTTCTGGTAACCCGCGCGCGTTTCTGTTAAGTTACATATTTCCCGTATTATGTTTTTTTTTCATATTTTGTATCCAAAAATATTTTTTTAATTTTGATAAATAAAACAATTCTGTAAAAAAGCTTGCCTGAGACTTGCGTAAAAAACTTAATTACAATTAATCGTTCTTTTGCGAGAGCCAGCGAAATATTTAGCGCTTCTAAAGGTGGGCTTATATCACCTGTGCCAATTTGGAATATAAAACAAAAAAGACATAAGAAAACTTTCTAAAAATACAAATAAAAGATGAAGCATGGGTCTAGAGACATCTGGGCCCATATTCATGAAACACCGCTAACTCTAGTTGGCTGCTAACCTATTGTGTACCTGTCAAAATTTGACTGGTAGACAAAGAGTTAGCAGCCAACTAGAGTTAGTGGTGTTTCATGAATATATGGGCCCTGGACCTTAGCAGTGCAACTGATGAAGATCCCTGACAAGGAGGTCAGAAACTTTGCTATGTTATAAATAGCATCGTCTTGCTAACTGCATGCTTAAAGCATTTCGAATTTCGAAAGATTTTCGAATTAACCCCATTAGGGTTAACAGTTAGTATCCCTTCTCCTGAATAGTCAATTCGAATTGGGATATCTTTTTGTTTTGGTGACGATTGACTGACCAGAAATGGTCATTTCCGTTTTGAAAACTTCATCAACCCTTTTGATAGTGGATGTTGATTATGTCATTTAATCATGGTTAACTATACATGATTATAACAACACGGAGAAATCCGACATGTTGAATAATAAAACACTCATTTTATGGCTATTATTGAGCTATTATAGCCTAATCAGATGAGTAGAGCCGGTGCAGTATACACCGAATAATTTTCGTCTGATAGATTTTTTAATGCTTATCATGGTCACATAAGGGCCTAGCCCCGTGCACATGTGATTAAGTTTCAACAATATGGAGAAATCCGAATTTTTAATACTGAAAACCGTTGTCAAGTTACATATAAGCTAATTGCTATCATTATGTGACGCAATATGTCATGGTATTCACTAAATAGACAGAGTTGCATGTCATTATAGAATATCAGACTAAAAAGTGAACATAATTACGGAATAAAATGGTATTTTACCGTTATGGGTGCCGTAGCTTTTAAGTTGAGTCTAGACACAGAATAAGCTCATTGTTTTCATGTTAAAACGCCTTTAATGGAAAAGTTTTAACAGTTGTATATACACGGACATTATTTTCTGTTTTTTTCTTCTTGTATGTTGAACACAAGGGATCTTCAGGTTCCGTACATGAGCCCGTAAAATTTCAAAATCTGATTTTCGGCGAAAATTGAAAAAAAAAAATCAAAAATTCGCTATAAAACTTCTAAATATCGGATTTTCATCGGTTTTTTTTGCTAATGAATAAAGGAAACGGCCCCCCCCCCTTAGGTGGACGAGTGTTAAAGCAATGATTAACACCTCACTTTTCAAAATTCGTGTGAGAATGGCTAAGATAGATCCCCAAAAGACACCGGGGTCCAACATCAAATGTTGCACTTAATTACGATGATTTCAATGGTAGCTGTACAATGTGTGCCAATAAAAACGCAAGATTGGAAAACATAAACTTTTCTGGTATTTTGTAGTAAGCACATGGATTGCAAATTACGACCTTGACATGTATTTTCAACTGTTAAGCAAAATGAAGTTCCTGGCATACGGACTGAACAAACACATAATTATATTTTGAAACTGTACAAAAATAATGCACATTGTGCCAAAGTCGTATAGTTGTCTAATTCACTTGGCTCCGCCTTGAGACAACTCCAACTTCAGCACGCGGTGCATTATTTGGGCAAACTACATGAGAGCTGTGAATGTACATCCCGGGTGTACATCCATGTACATTTAACTGGATATGTTCGTCACGCCTCACACACTGCGTGTGCGTGTGCGATGACGAGCGACTTGGTAGAACGCGTAGGTATAACGCATAGGCGCAAATACATAGCACAGTTGATTACGCAGCGTAAATCCACATCTGGTTGACGCGTCATCGTGTAGACACAATCTCAACTCCTAGATGTACACCGATGTACATTGATTCCCAGCTCTCGTGTAGTTTGCTCTTACGCAGTTATAAATCTATAATTATTAGATTTGGGACTAATAATACTGAATGTCCCAGATTAGATAAATAAAATTGTATTTTTTTTAGCAGTAAGGAGATTGACTTGTTGTAGTTAAACAGAAATCCCCACGTGCACCACTTTCATCGGCATTAATTCCCATATGAGGACAGTCGCTGCATGATGACCCATCGCATGGGTGAGATATGTATGCGCACTGCTCTAGAATGCTGATTGCGAAATAGTCCATTGATCGCCCATGACTACATCCAAGGATTATACATCCGGGTTGTTCTTGACCTCCGTTTGGCCAGAAGTCAATATGTCCGCTCTGTGATAATGATAAATACAAAATATAGTCATTGGATAATTCAAGTTTCTGTAATAAGCCGTTATATGATAGGACCTATAGATAGAATGTTGTATTTGAAATTAATATAAAGGAGAGTGAAATTGGGCAATATTTGGTTTTGGTTAATGTTACTTGAAAGCCTACTTGTCCATGGCATGCTACCATAATTTTACGCAAGCAAAATACCAACGACAATGTAATAAATATGGTTAACATTGTATGGACCTTTTTTATCAAAAATCACAACATTTTTTAGTAAAGATCATCCGATCTTGTTCAAATTTAACCAGCTTATGGTTAAGATACTTTTTTAGGAATGACAAAGTTTTAATTAGTTTGAGCTGAAAAAAAAACCCGTGCAGTATTAGAGTTCCGAGGTTGTTTTAATCGATGAAAGACACTTCCATAACGAGGTAAAGTAGAAGTCTTAGAATTTTACTGTTTTCAGCAAAAAATACCCTTTCCTTCTTCAAGGTAAAGGGGCTGTGCAAAAGATTTCTAGAACAGTCCAACTTGCAGGTAATTGTTGAGTAGTTCGTATCGCCAGATCTGCACCGTAAACAACACTAATGTAATATTCAAAATACACAATGCTACAGATACTCACCACATCAAGTGTACCGAAGCTTTTAGTATCGGTATGAAGAACGTCAATAAACAGTGCATCACTTGAATCCAATCGGCAAGCAATATTTTTCCCTTCAAAATTTGGTTTGGCTGGATCAAGACCTGAAAATGAAAGGAATACTTTTTGGATGAGATGGAGATGGACGCGAATTTCTAATAGTTTGCTTTTCAAAATATTCTCTGTGTATTGTAATTCAAGGACTTTGCTGTGCAATCCTCATTTAAGTAACTAATGTTATTATTGCTATTGCTTTAAGACGATGAAACTGTTGGATTTCAGAAAGTAAACTTTCTGGAATTTTTAGTCCGACAGGCAGCTGCTTTATATCTGTCTCGAAGAGTTTTTGAAAGAGAAATTTGAAATCTAAACAATGTAAAAATGCATACGGAAATATTATGCTGTGACACAGTTGTATATTTAGGATAAAAATAAGTATTAAAGGTGTAATTCCTATTTTAACATGTGTATAATCTTCTTTTAACTTATTGACCTTGACCTGTGAAATGCATTTTGAATAGTTTCGTCTTCATTTTGCTTCTTGTTTACTCTTCAGAGGCAAAACACAGTATGTTACTCTGGGGACGAGGCTGTTATGAAAATACATAAGAAATTGAAAATAGGTATACCAATTAACTTTACACTTTTTGCTATATCTAATACTATTTGCAATTTGGAGGTGAAATTTTGGATTTACTATCAGAAAAATATCGGCTTTTATTTGACATCTGGGGATCCGAACCTGCACCTTTAACGACTTCTGAATATGGGTCCATTGATCATATCGAAAAAACAAAACAAATAAAAGTATAAGGATTTATAAGGATCAAACTTCTGTGTTCCTTTGCTGCCTGTTTCCTCTCCATATCTGTATACTAATGCATGCTTTTGTTTGAATTCAGCTATGTTACAATATTCAAAACGTATTGAAACCCTATGACATAATTTCAAACAGTTTCCACTATCTTGAGAAAAATCCGTAAATAGTTCTTTTGAAAGACTATTGTACGGGTTTTTTGCGCAATATATAACTACGTCACTTTCACGCACGGATTTACGCGTGCAACAAATTTACAAGCACAAGCCTATACGTGCATTAATCTATTGATTGCATTCCTGGTTATTGCATTTTATTAGTGTATTTTTTTAATAAGATTAATTAAATAAGGCCATTGGGCAAGTAAAAGTTACATTATTTAATAATTTATTAATACAGTATATAAAACAAATAGATACTGACATTTTTCATATAAACTATGGTTCTTCAGTGACTTAAATTAAAGTCAGTATATATTTGTATGATATTTAGATTTGCAATGTGTTCAACAGTCATCTCAAGCAATGACTTTGGTGGCTGCATCATGTAAAAAAGCAATAGGGGCGGAATATATCATAAAGGTACAGACCTGTTATCCGTCCTATCACGGAGGCGCGTCCCTGGTTGATATCTGCCGCAGCCAAACCAGCAGTCTGAGCTCCCAAGCTATGCCCAATTAAATGCACACTATTATACTGCAAACCAATCTGTTGATTCAGACGCTGTAGTAGTAGACTTAGGTGTTTAGCAACCACTCGTGTATTTTGACTAGCCTGACGATAGATTCTCCAAAATTTGACTATATCATCAAATCCGATGTCGGCTCCAGTTTTCCAATCAACCATTATGACATTGTAATCGTTCTGAAATTGTTTAATCAATCAATCAATCAATCAATCAAACAATCGCTTCGTTTGTGCTATTTCTGAACCGTAACATAGGTGCAATCTAAGGAGTGCAGATCCACTCCGAGATCCGCATCTCCATAGACTGCTTACACGCACGTAAGTACTGAACAGCAGATCCCGATCTTACATTTCCTGATGATTCGTTAACAATTTGATTTCTTTTCTGGCCATATTTGTGCGAGCAAGGTGGGGGTGCCGTTGTGTATGATACACAAACCAACAATAGTAGATCGTCTATTAATTCCCTAAGTACTCCCCTTTTGATTTACATCCTGAACAGAATTCTCACGTTTCTCGCATCTTTACCCAATAGACTCTATATGGTTGGAGGAGGTCCAATGCTTATTCTCCGATAAAGTGTGCAACTTTGCCGTTTTGGTGTCGCTCATGTTCGTGTTGCTTGTTTAACGTTGTTAAGCCTATTACAAATGATTTGATTGGTTTAATTAATACATTAGAGTCACATTAGTAACATGTGTAAAGCTAAACGTATTAGCATTCCAGGAAAGTAGATCTAAAAAAGCAAAATCTTCAATTTCCCAATGTCGCCAGCCATACTGTTTCTGTTTCATGAGCCCCCGTTCCTAAAATATTCGAACATATCAAACATAATGCACACTATATAACAGCCCGTAATCGGTATTGATAATGACATATACAGTTTAATCATATTAAGTATTTTATATGGCATAAGAGCTTTTTGATATGTGTCGCTAATATTGCAAACAGATAGGTAATCATTTCTAAAATCGATAACAAAGTGTCAAAATAAATCTGTTGATGGATGATTCTGCATTAGGTTTTTCAAGCAAACTTGAGTGTTGCCTAACATATATTTTATATTATACATTTACAGTAACGATTAACAAGGATATTAATATCTAAAAACCCTATATGACGGTGACGTCGAAACAGATACGTAATTTACATTCTGCTGCCTTCTCGCAAAATGCGGTACACTATGAGCGAAAACACTTCACCACAGTGTAGTATGTGTAGAGCTCCTACTCAGTAATTTAGTGTAAAAATCAAATTTGTAAGACAACAAATTTTCTCAAAATGAATATTATATGAAAGATTCAAACAGATACGTAGCGACAGATACGTAATTTTAGAATAGGGAATTGGTTAAAAAATCAAGTATTTTTAAAATATCTCCCATGTACCGTTTCCTCTTCAGAAACCATGAGAGTTTATAATTGTGTATGTTTTTCATGAGTTATTGGTAGTCGAAATTTAAAAATTTCATTAACCAAAGTTGCCCGCTTCTCCGAGGGTCTCATTCTCCGATAAAGCGGGCAACTTTGGTACTGTAAACGCCAACATTTTCGCGCTCAGTTATTTTCGCGCAAGTCTGAATTATTTTGAATCATTTCGTGCGCTTTTAATTTCGCGCTATCGAATTTTTTAACGTACGGCGGTATATAAATACCACTTTTCGCGCTTAATTTAATAAACCACTTATACAGTACCAAAATGAGTACCATTGTATCAATCATTGCTGGAGGAGTTCCAATGATATCAAAATGAGTACCATTGGTATATGTTTAGCAACCACTCGTGTATTTTGACTAGCCTGACGATAGATTCTCCAAAATTTGACTATATCATCAAATCCGATGTCGGCTCCAGTTTTCCATTCAACCATTATGACATTGTAATCGTTCTGAAATTGTTTAATCAATCAATCAATCAACCATTATGACATTGTAATCGTTCTGAAATTGTTTAATCAATCGATACCAAAATGAGTGCCATTTGGGTCAATTGCCAGCGGAAATCCACTAAGATATTTAAACAAGTATCAAGTTTGGTATTATTGGATAGGTGAAAACAACAAAGTAACTATAATATTGGTATTTACGTATATTCAGCAATATTAATGAAAGATACACATTTAAAACATTTCTTGTAGACTCGACAGTCATTTCAATTGTATACTTATGTTTCGAAAAATGTTTCATCTCGATGAAACCCATTTTTGTGAATGTATAACCATGTTATGACGGATATTTTATAACCTCATTATGGGAGCCATTTATATATATAGAAACAATAATTATTATAATCATAATTATCTTATTTTTAAATAGTGTGTCTGAAAAGAGCATTGATGCCACTACTTGTGCGCTTTATGCATCTTTTATTATTATTATTAAACAGTTTTTTATTCTGTCGAGCGTTGTTGTTGAATTTGAAGTACTCAGTCCTTGTTACTGGAGTGAAACTTACTGTGCGATGTCTAGGGAGTAAACCAATATTTCCACAATATTTTTTGTTTCCGCTCTGATTCATTAATATTTGCTTACATTAAAGATGATAGACACATTTTTTAACAAAATATCAAAGAAAGGGGTTGATACAAAAATTAATTCAGCTGAAAATGTAAACTTTGTAGACTTTTTCATTGACCTCCAGTGCAATGTTTCACCCCAGGGAGTAACACGGAACAGCCTCAATTGACTAATTAGAGGACAGGATTCTAGTCTGTGCCATCAGTGCGTCCAACAAAATATTCAGAACATTGTTGCAACAACTTCATCCTTGCCATTCAAATTACGTGTAACAAATATATAGGCTTAAGTAATCAAACAAAATTACCTGTAAAAGAAATGCATCCTGTATATCAGTAATTCCATTACTCTCTGCAGAATTGATAAACCCATGTATAATAAACTTGGTATCCTTATTTGGGTCGAATCCAGCAGTCTCCAATTCCGTTCGAGTTGGGTCATGAGATATGAGGGTCCCCATTGTTGGGTTTGCTATTGTGTAAAGTAAAAATTTGGTACCAATTTTCTCGGGAGATTCGGGTAGGATACTAAGACTGTTTTCATCGCATTCTTCACGGTTATAGAAACAACCTACGTCATCGAAGCATTTGCATGACCTGTCATCTTTGGATAAGAAAATTGATAGTAAGAAAAACAAATTACAAAGATCTACCAAAAGAGGATAGACCACTGTTGTATGTCCTATAATGCATCTTGAAAGTACCGCAAACTGCGCAGTCGAGTTGTGCGCAATGCGCAGAACTTCTAATATGGTAGACTGAGCAAGATTACGTCATAAGGTCCCGTATTTGCGGTACTTTCAAGATGCATTATGGGACACACGAAAGTCGTCTATTGACAAATGAGAGGCATGCATTAGGCGAAATGAATCAAAGCGGAAGGGAGTTATTTTAAAAGTAAAATGGTCCAAATAAAAGTTACGTTTTTTAATTTAACAAATAAATAAACTTACATGTAACATTTTGCAATTCGGACTAAGGGGCTGAAATCTGCGATTACAGTTTAGTTTACCGTGGATACGCTAATTCGAAGGTTCGCTAGTCTGAACATTAAACAGAGTTCGCTAGTGCGAAAATGAAATAAGGTCCACTAGTTAGAAATTAAGAAGGTTTTTTTTAATCCTACGGTTCTCCAGTCCGAAAATGAAGAAAAAATTCGCTAGTCTGAAATGAAATAAGGTTTGCGAACCTTATTTCTTTTTCGGTTAGCGAACCCTCAGACTGACGGACCTTTTTTCAAATTCGGACTAGTGAACCATCAGATATGCGATTCTTATTTCATTTTTGGACTAGCGAAACTTAGGACTATACCGAAAATTCGGACTAGCTGGATGTTAGCATTCATGAGGATATTTTGCAGGTTTTTATTCCGGTTTGGTATAAAAGCATGACAATTGCCTTGAAGGTAGAGAATTTTATGCTGAATCATACTAGGATCTGTTGTTAGGATGGGAGCTATTTTGTAGTGGTATTCAGTTAGACAACGCTTTGGAATCGGGGAACTTGTTCGATCAAAGGTTCAAATTCAAAATGGGCGCCATTTCACCTGTTAAAAATACAAAAATCAACACTTTATCAATTTGACAGCATTGCCATACTTAGCAGTGGCGTAGCTAGAGGGGGGGCCCCCATTAATGACCATTTTGTCGGTTAAAATAAGCGCCCGTCGGTAAAGTTGAGCCGACCGGCCGCAGGCCGGTCGGCGATACAGCACTCAATACAATTCTGTCGGTTCATCTTCATATTGTGGCCCCCCCCAGTTTCGAAAACCTGGCTACGCCACTGATACTTAGTTTGAGGTAAAAATGACAAATATGAATCACAAATGTCTTAATTAATCAAATTTTACTTATTTTGAAAATCCAAGATGACCGCCAATTTAAAAATGACTGTCATGTGACATATTGCCATCATTCAAAATAGGCATTATTTACAACATCGTAAGGTATTTGGAGTTGTTAATTTTGTTTTATTTTTATTTCATCATTATTTAAGCCGTAAAGGTACCTGCTGATAAAATTATTCACTTTTACACATTTCCGTCTAGAGAACGCTTTTCAAACTGTCCGTCATAGTTACCCTATTTAAGCAAAAATTAACAGATTTTTAGCAATTTTGATACAAAAATCTTGATTATGAAGATAGACATATCAGGTTTTAACCAGTAATGCTATTCATTTATACACACAACAATACTTTTCAAATAATACTCTTCCGCCCGATTTCATGCTTTCTAAAATTTAAAATGGCCGCCGAAATGACTAAAATTGAGCTGAATTACAGCAAATTGCGGTAATTTAAGCAATACAAATCATTCAAGTCATATTTTAAATCAAAATGTTGCTTTTATTGAATTTATATTTAAAAAATGCTTCCTAATGAATAAAATCCGTGAACCTCCAATGAGAACACTGTTCAAATGGCGGCTACAGAGGCTAAAAATGAGCCAAAAATATTATTTTTTGGCATTGTTGGCACAATTTTGACCCTGAAACACCCAAAACTTGATTTTAAAATTGAACATGACACAATTAGAGACAAAAAAACATCGTATCATTGCACAAATTAAGATTACAATCTAGAAAACGCAGTGATGTTCATTTCTGGATTATGGTGCATTTTGTACTATGAGCACACAATTTACCAAAACAAATAAATTTTGTATGTATAATCATATTATTTTAATGTTTTTTTAATTTAATTTTAAATAAAAATGTGATATTTTTGGGTCATTTTGAAGCATTTTATGTACGTTTACAGCTATATTGGCGGCCATTTTGGATATTTGAATTTCAAAACTGATATTATGTCGGTGTATTTACCTCTTTTGCTTAATTACTACCATTAAACATTAAATAAGTTCAAACAAAGTATTGTTTGGCTTCATTTTATGTCCAAATGACCTAATATACACTGTAAAAATAGGATATTTTTAGGTGTTTTGACAGCCATTTTGAATTCCACAAATACAAATCATGGCGTGTTCTGCATTAAAATTTTAGTTTGTGCAGGTATACATGTGTGTTTCAGGGTCAAAACTGTGCCAAAATTGGCAATTTTTGCTTATTTTCAACCTCTGAAGCCGCCATTTTGAACAGCGCTCTCATTACAGGTTGACGGATTTTATCAGGCGGCATAGGACACGAAAAATAGTATCCACTAGATTTAGGGACACATAAATCGCAAATTAAGGGTACGATTTACGTGTTTTTCTATTGGGTCACGTGACTCACCCATTGAAGAAAAAAATCTTATTTTTACATTTCCTCAGAAAATTTTAAAAGTGTTCTAGTAGTAATCAACATAATTATATATTCTAAATCCGCTGGGGTTCACGCGTGAACCCCACTTTTTATATATGTTTTCATATTTTTTTACCGATTACGAAAATAATTTTAGTGATCATCCCGGAAGTTGATTTGTCCACGAATTCCAACGGCTGTACGCCAAAAGGGCGGTATATATCACGGAACCGTTGCAAAGTTCTGTTTTCATGTACACCGGGGGAGGGGGTCAATTAGAATTAGTTTACATATGCAAAGGTAGCATGTTATAGGTATAACCCATACAGTTTCATAAAATTCGACCATCTTTTTAGTTGCAGCAGAAACAATATATGTCACAAACGTCACGAAAACGTTACGAAGGCTTACGTGTATATCAAAAGTTGTAATTATAATAACATTTTTAACTTACATATTCTAAATTTATAAAAGGTTATCATGGTTATTATATACAAAGCACAAAACCGGTGGGAAAGGATACTCATCGTAAGGAAAAGTAACGTGGCCCTGATGACCCCTTTCACGCTAGCTCAGCAGTTCCGTATGACCCCTATTTCAGCATGATTTAGGTCGTTAAGGCCCCTTTTCAACAATAATCACGAATTTT
>JXSR01S033223.1:112630-128492 GCA_000969725.1 Ophiothrix spiculata | reverse complement strand
AGAAGTCCCAGTATATTGCATAACACCATGAAAGATGCTAAAATGTTTATAGTAGTATTGTTCATTTTGGCTTAAGGTGTATCTAGGTACGTTTAGTATAGAATACTTCTAATAGATGATTTTTATCTAGAGGTGAAAAACATGATCAGCTGCCGATATTAAGCTAAGATAACACATACCCCTACCCTTCACTACACTACACTTTCAAAGCAATCTTATATTAAGCAAGGGAATTTTTTCAACGGAAACATAAGCAACATTCGGCTTGAAATGCAGTGGTGTAACCGCATTTCTTCCTGATTTTTCCGTTGAATTGTTATGTAAGTCGGTTTCTGATAAGCAAAAAAAAATCGTCAGTCTGTCTCCTTGCCCTACCTGGCTACACTGATGAAATTGTAAGATCGGAAAATCGATGTGGGAAGTCATATTTAAAATATTTTCCATGATTCGACAGAGCTCTTAACAGTGATATAACCATAAAACGCAATGTTTTTCTACATGCCCTCTTCTGATCCTCATCACCCTTGGCATTTCTTGTTAAAACGCTATGAATATCGTATGACTTTTTGTTCCTTAACCAACGTTCACATGATTAAAGACGAATAATGTTGAACGAGAATTAAAGATGATTTGATTCTTGTTTTGACATTTATGTAACACTTCAGAATGTAACGGCTCCACATTTCTAGCCGTCCCAATATATATTGCAAAACACCATGAAAGATGCTAAAATGTTTAGAGTAGTATTATTCATCTTGGCTTAAGGTGTAACGTATCTAGGCACGTTTGGTATAGAATACTTCTAATGATTTTTATTTAGAGGTGAAAAACACGATTAACTGCCTAATTCCAGAAGTCACCGCTAATTTCTAATTTGTAACCGTGATTTGTAGCTAATAAGTTTTCTTCGAAATTAGTTGGCTTTCTTGAGAAAAATTAGAAAATGAGCCATTTTCAAATTATGGTTGGTCCCAGTAATAATTTTACCGGCCTATGTAAATGGTATTAAAACTCTTAATTTGAAAAAATGACCTAAATCAAGTAAAAAAAGTCCCATATTGTTATTAATCTGTTGGTATACATCGAAGAGGTGAGATTTTTATTACAATAATCAGGATTATGGGTTATATTTTTAAGAAAAAATAGTTCTGTTACTATAGTAAGCTTACAAGTGACCGTTCATCTGTAACCAGCCGTAAATATAACCTCTTGATCATCAGAAAAAGTATATATTTTTCATACTTCGGATCATATTTTCTCAAATAAAATTTTGCAGGAGTTCTGAAGCAAGTATAAAATTGTAAATCTGCAAGAATTTGATTTATAGAATTTGTAAAATCAAATATTGCATATATTTCACTTAAAGTGGAAAAAAGTTTGCTGCATTAGGGCTGTTTTGAGATGAACGATCACATAATATTTAGAGATTTTGAATTAAGAATGAAACTTTACCTTTGGGACGCTCTGTAAAAATGATCAATAATAATCCATTCGCATGGAGCGCCTAAATGAGACTCCCGGACAGAAAGTGTAAACCAGGACTAAATTCTCCTTGTCAATATACATGAACTGATTACATCACTCTATGTATTTTGAAATATCAAATTATTTTGATGTAATTCATCAGTTGATCCCATATGCCTTTTTCTTTTTCTTTATCAACAGCAAGCGTTGAATAAACACCTTGAGCATGTTATGACCATAATGATGTTTTTACAGAAGTGTAAAGAATAACAGCACTTAAGGTAATGTGCGACACATTAACCTGGCATATTTCAATCACAAACATTGCTGAGATTCAATGATATATGGTAAAAGACAAGATAAATACATGTTTCTATCGACCAATTCAGTAAGAATTAATTTGATAGGTGGTTCCATCAATTATATTACATGTTTCTTTTCGATATCAAAACTCGCTTTAACGAATAATTATGTTAGTCGAAAGAAACGGTTTAAGAATAGCATCATTAGGCCCTTCGCACTCGATTTTTTAGTTTCCTGTTGCAGCTTTTAAAATAGAGGGGCGGTCACTTTTTCTTTTTTGTAGGATCCAAATGTGTGAGATAATTCAATTGACATAGTATCTATACAGTACAGTAAATCACATATCAGTTTTTTTATGTTTGTCTCTGCACAGAAACATTACGCACTGCTTTTTTTCCATTTTCAACTTTTAACTTTGGGCGATAAAAATGTCAAAAATTATTTGCATGAATAAAGTCAGCATCAGCTATTTTGAGTATGCAATGCCAATATTTTCATTATTACTCATGTGCCATGCACCCACCCCATGGAAACTGTTTTATATCAACATTTGGGAGATGCCTGTTATTCTAAGCCATAAATACTTTTCCTTTTGTCTTTTAAAATATTAAAAAATAACGAAACTATCTCAAATAATGAATTACTTGGGAATTTTTGATATTTGGGGCGGGCGGAAACAGGAAACTAAAAATCAAGTGCGACGGGCCTTACAATCTTAAAAGGGAAGACAACTCCAGTTTTCCGAGCAATTATTGCATTTGAGAAAAGTCGAATTGGATTCGAATTATTCATTTCAAAACTGAGTTGGTAAAAAGCGACTTATGAAAGTCGACTTCGTGAAGTTTCACTCGAAACTCATAGCTACTCGACGCAAATCGAATACAATGTTTTAAAAAGTTAACCCAAACTTATTGCAGCTACTTTTTCTCGGTGTAAACGAGGTGTAAGATGGAAGTTTAGATGTAGTAGAAAAACGTAAAATCGATCAATTAATCATGTTAATCATTCAAAATGCTTTTGTTTTTAGAAGTGTAATTTTTTCCTGTTGTTTTAAATCATTAGATGAACCGGCACCTTGTTTTAGTTTCGTCGTTTTCTTAATCATTGTTCGGTTATAAATAGGTAGGATTGTGTGCTATTATAGTTGTTGCATCAATAATGCTTGAGATGTCTCGTTATGTCATCGGGTTATTCTCGCTTGTCCGAGTAAGTGACAACTAACAGCTGAATTCCGCTTTTGGTCACCATTAAGGATTTGACGTATCTACGTGTTTGCTTGTTTGTTTGATTTTATTCTGTGTCCATATTCAGTATCGTAGTGGTTATGTAACCTCCCCAGTAACTGGTTCACGCACATCCCCTGACAACGGTGTATGCTCTACTTTTATGTGGTGATCATTTCGATCATGGTTCAGAACTAGAAAGCGTGAACCAGTTGTTAGGGTGATAATCGGATTATACGTAACACTTCGAGACTGAATTGGTTTAAAAGGCTATTATTAAAGGTAAAGTGAATAAAAGATTTCCCCCTGAGAGGGTAGCCGAGCAGCGATGATATCAGCCCGAGGTGATTTGTGTATAAATAGATACGGTGAGTTATCCCTGAGAGAGAAAACTAACATTCATTCTTTATTCATGATATTCAAGTGACCAACTTATTAGATGTTATCAGAGACTTCTTCCTATTGCTGTAAAAATAAACTTGCTTGAATGGGCAAGTCCTTGGCCAGTGATGTAACTAGACTTTTAAAATGAGGGACGAGACGGGGCAGACATGTTTCATGGGGGGAGGGAGCAAAAATAGGAGTTCATCATAGACCCATGTACAAAGTCAAATTTCATTTGGGGCGAGGGTTTCGTCGGGGGGGGGGACAGTGGCCTAACCTCTGGTTAGGCCACTGTCCTTGGCGGGAAAGGTATGAAAAAATTAAATATAAAATATGACAGTACGCCTTTTGCTCTATGAACTCTAATGTTACAAAGTGGTCCTCTCTATCCTTAACAAATAAATATTCTTCATTGCACGTGTCTGAATATGAAGCAAGTATAAAGATTGTGAATTAAAAAAAAAATCAGTTTGAAGAATCATAACCTTAGCATGTATCTTGTAGTGCAAACAAAGTTTGTCGCATTTACGGTTGATTTGAGATGGACGAACACGATTTTTTCACTAAGGCAATTGGCAATTATAGTGTGATGGATATTAAAGATGAAGGCGACGTGCTGAAACGCATAGTCATTTGTTAATTACTTTTCATAATATTGAAGGCTTTATATAGCATTGCCATGGATATACATTTATTCTAGTTCTGTGTACCCGTGAACCTCTACTCGGTATTAAAATCAATGGCGAGAAAGGTTTATATGAAAATTCAACATGAAATATGGCAGTAATGATTTTTTACTCTATATGTGACCGTCAATCCAAACAGCCGTAAATGCAGTCTCTTGTCATTTTCACTTTTTGTTAATATTTGCAAAAACCATGCTATAAAGATTTAAATGACACCTCAATGAACTTCACTCGATTTCCAGATGTTGAGTTAATGGTCCGTCAAAGTTTATCAGGGAGTAAAAAGTATAACTGAGATAAACGCGTTTTAAAATCAGTAGATCAACATGATGAAAAAAATACGCCGATGCATCGGATGCAGAGTTCTTGATTTGTGATGAACAATTCTTGAATACCTTATAACAACGAAAATCTCCCTGAAAATGTTTGAATTAACATATACTTTTCTTCATAAAGCAGAATCTAAATTATATGAATGTTTGTTGCTTGAATGTTTGTTGCTTTATTGTTTTTAATTGTTTCCAAACACCGTGCTTTGCACGCACTTGAAGTGCCCAACGCCTCTTATAAAAAATACAAAAATGTTGGGTCATAATATTTTGTTCATACTATAAATTCTATGAAATATGTATGTAATAGAGATGATATCAAACTTCTTATTATCCTAATTCATTGTGTTTGTATTCATCCGTGCAGGTATTTCTCTATTATGCATTCTATCTATCTAACTATGCACCATTTCCAATAGGACGTTGGCTCCTCGTACAAATTCAGACCATCTATTCCTATCTTGCTCTTCCAAATATGCCTTGTGGAAGGTGGTGCCAACAATGATGTCATCTTCCCATCTCTTCCTTAGTCATCACTGTGTGTTTGTGCCAGTGACAGTTTCCATAAGAATGCGTTTGGGTAGGCGAATGTTGTTCATTCTGCACAAGTGACCAAACCATGTCAGCTGCGAGACAGTGATACGAGCTAGGATCCTGTTTGGTTGAAAGTGGCAGGAGGAGATTCTTGACAGAACTTCTTCGTTCCGGATCTTATCCTTCCAGCTGATACTAAGGATTTTTCTGTAGCATCGCATCTCAAATGCTTAAAACTTCTTCATGTCATTCTTTTTGATGGTCCAGATTTCAGAGCCATAAATAAAGTACTGGGTTGACAAGTGTATTAACAAGCCGCAATTTGGTGGAGAGTGAGATGTCTTTATCACTCCAGACTCTCTGTAATTTCCCTAGTGCTGTTGATGCCAATAATAATCTGCTTTTGATTTCGCTGGTGGACTCGTTTGATGGTGTTAGTGTTACTCCCAAATACTTGAATCTGTTAACCTGCTCAAGCGGCGTACCATCAAGTTGGATCTTCACTGGGAGCTGGTCATCACGGGAGAATACCATAGCTGTTGTTTTAGGTATACTGATCTCCATCCCATATTTCTTGCTAACATGATGTACTTGCTCAATCAAGGTTTGCAGATCATCCTCTGAGTCAGCGATGAGAGCTATATCATCAGCAAAACGGGGGTCTTTTAATTTGTAGCCATCCACGTTTATGCCCAAGTTTTTACAGTTCTCAAAGGCTTCTGCTAAGATGTTTTCGAGAAATAGGTTGAAGAGTTCTGGTGATAGAAGACATCCCTGGCGCACGCCAATAGTTGTTTCAAACCACTCTATAAGATTGTTGTTTAGTCTAATGGAGCTTTAGCCTTGGTATAGAGATCTCTGATGATGTTGATAAGTTTTTGAGGTACACCATAATGAAGCATCACTGTACATGTAATGAGGCCATCGTGCCATACTCGATCGAACGCCTTCTTGTAATCAATGAAGACAGCAAAAACCTTCCACTCTTTCTTCTCAAGGCGATGTTGGATCAGGTGAAATCCATGTCCACTTCCGGGAAGGTTTGCGTTTGAAGAGAGTGTTGGATATAACAAGGCGGTTTTCTTTGCAAAAATATAAAAGGCGTTCACCTCTGTCATTCATCTCTCCATATCCGTGTCTCCCAATAGTAGGTCCCCAGGTTTCATGGTCTTTCCCTACCTTGGCATTCCAATCCCCCATGATGATAAGTAGGTCATGTTTGGGAGCTGCATCAACTTTGCTTTGGAGGGTGGCATAGAAGTCTTCTACTACATCATCAGGATGCGAAGATGTTGGCGCATACACTTGGAATATCGTGATGTTAGGGACTTGACCTCTGCATCTGATGGACATGATGCGTTCACTAATTGGATCAAAACTAAGTATGGACTTGTATGCAGTGTCACTCAAAAGAAATCCTACACCTGCTTGTCCTTGTTTGCTGGCTCCAGAGAAGATGATTTTACACCCCTCATCAAGATCCATAACTCCTTGGTCTTTCCATCTACATCCCATTTCAATCTTTGCATCTCTTTTACAAGAAGGTCACTCTTTCCTGAACCCAGAAGGGTTCTAACATTCCAGGTTCCGATGTTCAATGTTGTTTTGGCACTACTCAATTTCAGAACATCCCTTTCATTTCGATCAGCAGGTGGATCGGCTATACACTTTCAAATTATGCATTACTGTATGCTAAAAAACTCGAAAATGGCATATCTTTTTACTCCACTGGCCAAGGACTTGCCCATTTAAGCAACTTTATTTTCAAAGCAATAGGAAGAGGTCTCTGATAACAATTAATAAGTTGGTCACTTGAATATCATGAATAAAGAATGATTGTTAGTTTTCTGTCACAGGGACAACTCACCATGTCTATTTATACACAAGTCATCTCGGGCTGATATCATCGCTGCTCAGCTCCACTTGCTGCCCGTGGTTCTTCTTGACGGGATCTATCTTTTATTCACTATACCTTTAATAGCCTTTTAAACCAATATGGACACAGAATAAAATCAAGCAAACAAGCAAACACGTAGATATGTCAAATCATTAATGGTGACCAAAAGCGGAATTCAGCTGTTAGTGGTCACTTACTAGGACAAGCGAGAATAACCCGGTGACATAACGTGACAGCTGGACATCTCGGGATTATTAATGCAACTACTAGCACACAATCCTACCTATTTATAACCGTACAATGATTTGGAAAACGACGAAACTAAAACAAGGTGCCGGTGTACATCTAATGATTTAAAAAAAAACAGGGAAAAATTACACTTCTGAAACAAAAGCATTTTGAATGATCGATTTTACGTTTTTCTACTGCATCTAAACCTGACAATTGATTCTTCCATCTTACACCTCGTTTACATATCGGGAAAAAGTGGCAATAAGTTTGGGTTGACTTTCTCAAACTTGTATTCGATTTAAGTCGAGTTACTATGAGTTTTGAAATAAATATTTCAAATCCAATTCGACTTTTCTCAAATGAAGAGTGTTTTTTTTTAACTCACTTTGTCCACTTCGACTCATTCTGAGAAAATCGGTTTTTTTTAGTGTTGTGTGTTTTTTTTTTTCATTGTTTCGTTGTTTCATTTTATTACAAAATGCATCGTGGCCCTGAGGCCAAATTATACATCATTTACATATAAAATACTATAAACTAAATACACTGACAAATATACAAAATTACTGAACAAGCAAAATATTAAGATACAGATATAATAATTTACAAGAATCAAAGTGATATAAAAATCAAGAGATATAAAAACACGCTGATGCAAACATTATCTAGTCAGTCTGATGCATTTTCTACACTCTGGTGCTGAAAGACCCAAAAACATTGGTACTGTTGTCTTAACTGATTTTTCCAACTTTTTATTTGGCCTTATTGATCACAGATTTGTTTGCGAATTAAATCTGAAGTCAAAATATTCAACCATCCAGAATCAATTATATTAAAGAAAAAACCATAAAAATATATTGTATTTTTAAAAAGAAATGGTAACTTTAATGCAATTTTTTCAGTCCAGCTATATTCGTGGAGTTAGTGGGTTTTTGAAAAATTTGATTTTACGATAAAAGGGTACAACATTAAGAATAAACCCTATAACATTTATCAAGGTTTATTTACATATAATGTAAACCCATTTTAACAGTTTTTACTGGGGCGAACTCTTTTTTGTTTGAGTAGGTGCAACTCGGACTTGGGAATCCATAAACATCTTTAAGGGTGTCCTTTCCGAAACAAATATATATATCAATGTTTACATTAAGTTATTTGGACTTAAGGTGTAGTATCCTCTTTCAACATGTTTTTAATTTACTTTTAACCCATTGACCTTGGTCTTTGAAATACATTTTGCGAGTTTTAAGGGGGGCAACACGTTACTAAATTTTACGTTTTTGGCAAGTTTATTTTGTACCATAACTTTTCATTTCAACAAAGTGCTTAAAGTTAATAAAAGTATACATTACCAGAAAGGAATTTTCTCAAGGAACATGATGAGGATATTGATTATTGACCAAAAATAACATTTTTGAGAAAATCACATAAAAACAACAAATTTAAAGAATACTTCTGAATGGGATTTTTAATTTAAAACACCCATTCAGATGTAGCGTCATTTTTATTTTTGAGAATTTTGAGAATTTTTTTTGAATTTCATGCCACATAAGGCTAAAAAATGACCTAAAATTGGGAAAAAAAGTGTCTCGCCTTCCTGGGCCTTTTTTTTTTCAAAATAATCAATCAAAAATGGCTAGTACACTCTCAGAACAAAACATTCAACTTGGGAACCTTTTTGTCCTCTATATGGAACCATGAAGAATTTAGGGGTTCTTAAAAATTGAAGAACCTAAAACGGTTCATTAAAGAACCTAAAAAGGTTCATTACAGAACGTTTCAATTTCAATTTCTTGATTTCAGTTCAATTCCCACAAAAAGAACATTTTGAGTATAAGTGAAATACAAGACAATCACGTTCAGTCAGCAATGAGCAAGATGTCATTTAGAAGACATTTTTTATAATTCTATAAAATGAAATAACTGTATTGAATTTCACTGGAATCTGTAATAATGTGCCAGGTTTTTCCCGTAAAATTTACGGGAAACATTTTTCTGTGCAATTTAAACTAATACGCTAACAATGACGTTCCATTCTTTTAGTTTTATTTTGCGACATTGTTTTGGTATCATTTTCACAGTAAAATTAATACCTATAAAAATAGAAAAATCATGACTTGAAAACCAGCAAGTAAAATATCTAAGTATGCATTTTCGGAAAGAAAATTTTACAAAGCGTCAGTTTTCAACTCAACGAAGACTTTTGCCAAATAATTTTGAATAAGACTAGAGCAAATTTATGTCTACAATTGTAGTAAATAGCATATCAAAGGAACTTTACTGTGCTTTTAAAAGTAAATCATGAAAATCTATATGCTTCTCAAGTTATCTTCGTTGTAGTAAAATACGTGTTCTGTTTTTTCGTTTTTTGTTTGTTTGTTTGTTCGGTTGTTTTTCATATTTTTACGACCTCGGCATTATCAGCATTATGAAGTAAATGTATGTTTATATGTTTTTTGATATCACGATCGAATTTCAGGACGCAGTTATAATAGTCCACCATACAAAATGGATGGAGAGCGTTATCAAATGCTTTTGATGCCATTGTATGCCCGGGGGTACTCAAATTTTGTTTGTGTTGGGACGTGCCTCTAAGAAACTTGAAAACCTACCCATCCAAATACCAATTTTTAAGAGAAAGGGACCCATCCATATACCAAATCTCCCAAATTTTGAGTAAAATCTGTGACTCAAATATCGCATATTTTTGTCAAAATTTGCACTATTTTGACACTAATTTTGTGAAGAAATGCTCTAATTTGCGCAATTTGGCACAAAGTTTGAAAATCTTGAAAATTTTGCGAAGAGAACGGACCGATTGAAATACTAGAGAGCATGGTTTTGTTATCCGATTTTGCGGCACGTCCCAATAACCTCTTAGCCCCAATGAATGAAGCTGTGTAATATATTGTGGAAACAGAAATACGAGCTTCTGGTGTTTATTACTTCAGACGGGTTTTATTACATTTGCGTTCACTCACTGTGCCTAATTGCCATGATCGAGCTTTGGTGAGACGTTACAAAAGAAACCTCTCAATGAAAATCTAAATATAATTTTACTGTAGGATATATCTTTTGCTAAAACACCTTAAAGATTCCTGCAACAACCATAATAATGTCTAATATCTATTTTTTTAAGGGCCTAGATTGCAACAAAACTCTCAAATAAAACCACATTATTCTTTTTCAGTAAAATAACGGCTGGTAAATACAGAAAGAACGTAAAAGCAATATATATAGAGAGATATGTATCTATTCTTGTACATATTGTAGTCGTTATGTTGTTTAAAATGCACTTTTTTCAAAAGTTATTCAAAATGCATATATGTGACCCGTCATATCGAAAGGTACCTTTATACCGGCATAGTAAATTACGAGATACAGGCCATTGAAGCTGAGCATAATCAAAAATCACGTCCAAGGTCGAATTTCTAATTTCATCAGAAACGTTACCTTTAAAGTGTATTCGATCATATTAATCAGGTTCCAACATCCAAAACATAAGACAAATGTTTTAAAAACCGAGATAAAAATCCTTTCTCCATCACGTTTAACCAGTACAGAAACTTTAAACTTGATTTTCTCAGAACTTAAGTTTTCGGACCTTTTACCAATTTGGATGTAACTTTGTAATCGAACAACCAATAACCAAAAGCAAGGTGTCATTTTCAAGCTTAAAATATAATCTTTCAAATGAGACCAAAAAATCAATTTTAATTTTGCCGACCTTAAGGTACCTTTCGATATGACGGGTCACATATACAGTAGAATATACGAGATGATAAAGGTTGTTAGCACTCTGAGCCTCTTGATTTCATCTTTTCTGAAATTTACTAAATTACATGCAAACAATAGCAAAAACAGAGAAAGAAACACAAAATTAAACAAGTATAGCCTTGGAATACTGATGCACTCCCACAGATGTTTTTTCTAATGTTTTTTACTAATTTCATGCTTACTTGATTAAAATTACATCCGTGAAATTGATGATGTGGACGACACACGCAACACAATCAAATGTACCATTAAGCCAATGTGTTTCTATGGCCTAAAACATTAACATATGATTTTCCCGCCCATCTAATTTGCATATTTGCATAATTAATGAGCATTATACAAAAAGCTAATTAATTATGCAAATATGCAAATTAGATGGGCGGGTAAATCATACATTAAAGTTTAAGGTCATAGAAACACATTGGCTAAGTTTCAAGTTAAAATTATTAAAGGTAAAAGTAGAATGAAGGTTTATTCATAAAATATTGGAAAAATATTGGCAAAAATTAATATTAATGAGCACATTTTGCCAGCTTTCCTCATTAACTTCATCAATATATTGGCAAAAACAATAGAATACAAAGAAACTTTAAACAGCAATATCTCAAAAACCATTTGTCCGATTTAGCTCAAATTTTGGTATTAAGATTTTTTTGCTTAGCTCTCTGCAACAGGCCTATTTTTATCTCAGTCAGAGCAACTTCATTTTGCCTTTAATACCACCTTAAATGCAAACGGGGAAAAGTTAAGAAGCATTTTTACGATACACGACAAGGTTATTCTTAAAGTGTTTGCTTGAAAACGTAATGCTCTCGTTGGTGACTAGCTCCTTCGCAAAAGATGATTGCATGCGTTCAGTAAATCATTAATGCTTCGTAAAACAACATCACCGTTGAATGTTAACATTCCACGTCATTTAAAGCAATACTATAAGATTTTGATCAGAAATGATTTTGAATAAAAACTGTCTTAAATGAAGGAATGTGATTATCTTTTTGTATTTTTGTCAAAAATTTGCTTTGCCATAGAAAATTGGATAAAAAGCATGCTCATGCGTGCTTTCTCTATTATATAATACTAAAACAGGTGGAATTAAATTCGGGCTCTCTGATTCAACAAATGGCCATAACATAAAAGGTTAGCATATTTAAGCCAAATCGTTTGGAGGTATTAATTTCTACCAAAAACAAACGAAATAAGCTTTAAAAAAATCAAAACTCATGGATGACAGGGGCGCTTGATTTTAACACTTTATAGTAGGGGCCTATTGCTTTAAGACTTAACTGCATAAGGGGGTACAATGGTACCCAACATTTGGTTTTTCAGTTCTCGTTTTTGACGCCGCAATATTTTAGGTTATTAATTTTTGTAATTACCTAAATAGTAGTTGAGCTTTTTTTGACGAAAAATTGAGATCGACCACGTCGTTTTCGAGGTAATTAGCATAAAATAGCATTGGGGGTGCGAAAAAAAATTGATTTGCCCATAAAACCGCCCGACAGTACAATTTCAATAATGTCAATGTATTCATGATCTCCTAATATGAGCCAAATTTCATTGGAAAATTCCATTGGGAAGTGAAGTGAGTTGGTTTTTTTTAATTTTGGCCAAAATCGAGATGTCACTAAACGAAAATCGGTTATTTGGCCGCCATTTTGACACGGCACGTATATTTTATATTGTTTTCCTGAAATATGGTTATGATTAGTGTACCTATATATGGTGTACAGTTTATTAAAAACTTCGGGCGGGATAGAGGTTTTTAAAAGGGGGTACCATTGAACACCCCCCCCCCCCTTTAAATGCACTAACGGGAGTCCGGGGTACCTTATCCAGTTAAGTGTTAACATTGCCGAATTTTAGTTCTGAGTCAGGTTCGTGTATTGTGTATTAGATGTTGTTTGCAATGATATTAAAGCTAAGATAACACATACCCCTACCCTTCACTACACTACACTCTCAAAACAATCTTATATTCAGCAAGGGACTTTTTTCAACGGAAACATTAGCAACATTCGGCTTGAAATGCAGTGGCGTAGCCACATTTCTTCCCGATTTTTCCGTTGGATTGTTATGTAAGCCGGTTTCTGACAAGCAAAAAAATCGTCAGGAGGCAGTCTGTCTCCTTGCCTCTACCTGGCAACACTGATGAAATTGTAAGATCGGAAAATCGAGGTGGGAAGTCATATTTAAAATATTTGTCATGATACGACAGAGCTCTTAACAGTGACACAACTATAAAACGCAATGCTTTTCTACATGCTCTCTTCTGATCCTCATCACCCTTGGTATATCTTGTTAAAAACGCTATGAATATCGTATGACTTTTTATTTCTTAACTAACGTTCACATGATTAAAGACGAATAATGTTGAACGGGAATTAAAGATGATTTGATTCTTGTTTTGACATTTATGTAACACTTCAGAATGTAACGGCTCCACATTTCTGGCCATCCAGTATATTGCATAACACCATGAAAGATGCTAAAATGTTTATAGAAGAATTGTTTATTTTGGCTTAAGGGGGAAAGCACGTTAATCAATTTTACGTTTTTGCAAGTTTATTTTGTACCATAACTTTTTAACAAAGTGCTTAAAGTTAATGAAAGTATACATTTCCAAAAAGGAATTTTCACAAGGAACATGGTGGTGATATTGATTTTTGACCAAAAATCACAAGTTGAGTAACTTGCTTTCTCCCCTTAAGGTGTAACGTATCTAGAGGCACGTTTGGTATAGAATACTTCTAATAGATGATTTTGTGAAAAACACGATCAACTGTAGCTAATAAGTTTTCTTCGAAATTAGTTGGCTTTCTTGAGAAAAATCAGAAAATGAGCCATTTTTAAATTATGCCCAGTAATTACTTTACCAGCCTATGGAAATGGTATTAAAACTCTTAATTTGAAAATGGCACCCATTTAGGGACTGTAGCCTTAAGCCAAATTTCATTGGAAAATTCCATTGGGAAGAAAGGGAGTTTTTTTCTTAATTTTGGCCAAAATCGAGATGTCGCGAAACGAAAATCGGTTATTTGGCCGCCATTTTTAAACGGCACGTATATTTTTTTCCTGAAATATGGTTGCGATTAGTGTACCTATATATGGTGTACAGATTATTAAAAATTTCGGGCGGGATAGTGGTTTTTATAAGGGGGTACCATTGAACACCCCCCCCCCCCTTTAAATGCACTAACGGGAGTCCGGGGTACCTTATCCAGTTAAGTGTTAACATTGCCGAATTTTAGTTCTGAGTCAGGTTCGTGTATTGTGTATTAGATGTTGTTTGCAATGATATTAAAGCTAAGATAACACATACCCCTACCCTTCACTACACTACACTCTCAAAACAATCTTATATTCAGCAAGGGACTTTTTTCAACGGAAACATTAGCAACATTCGGCTTGAAATGCAGTGGCGTAGCCACATTTCTTCCCGATTTTCCGTTGAATTGTTATGTAAGTCGGTTTCTGACAAGCAAAAAAAAAAAAACAGGAGGCAGTCTGTCCCCTTAACCCTACCTGGATACAATGATGAAATTGTAAGATCGGAAAATCGAGGTGGGAAGTCATATTTAAAATATTTTCCATGATTCGACAGAGCTCTTAACAGTGACACAACCATAAAACGCAATGCTTTTCTACATGCCCTCTTCTGATCCTCATCACCCTTGGCATTTCTTGTTTAAAACGCTATGAATATCGTATGAGTTTTTATTTCTTGATCAACGTTCACATGATTAAAGATGAATAATGTTAAAACTGGAATTAAAGATGATTTGATTCTTGTTTTGACATTTATGTAACACTTCAGAATGTAACGGCTCCACATTTCTTGCCGTCCTAGTATAATTGCATAACACCATGAAAGATGCTAAAATGTTTATAGTAGTATTGTTCATTTAGGCTTAAGGTGTAACGTTTCTAGGCACGTTTGGTATAGAATACTTCTAAAGATGATTTTTATTTAGAGGTGAAAAACACGATCAATTCCCTAAGTCACCGCTTATTTCTATATAATTTGTTACCGTGATTTGTAGCTAATAAGTTTTCTTCGAAATTAATTGGCATTCTTGAGAAAATTTAGAGATTTAGCCATTTTCAATTTATGGTTGGGCCCAGTAATTATTTTACCAGCCTATATGAAAATGGTATTAAAACTCCTCTTAATTTGAAAAAATGACCTGAATTAAGTAAAAAAAGTCCCATATTGTTATTAATCTGTTGGTATACATCGAAGAGGTGAGGTTTTAATCATAATTATCAGAATTATGGGTTATACTTCAAGACACAATAATTCTGTTACTATAGAAAGCTTATAAGTGACCGTTCATCTGCAACCAGCCGTAAATATAAACTCTTGGTCCTCAGAAAAAATATATATTTGTCATACTTCGGATCATATTTTCTCAAATAAAATTTTGCAGAAGTTCTGAAGCAAGTATCAAATTGTAAATCTGTAAGAATTTGATTTATAGAATTTGTAAAATCAAATATTGCATATATTTCACTTGAAGTGCAAAAACATTTGCTGCATTTACGGCTTGTTTGTGATGAACGATCACATAATATTTAGAAATTTTGAATTAAGAATGAAACATTACCTTTGGGACACTCTGTAAAGATGATCAATAATAAGCCATTCGCATGGAGCGCCTAAATGAGACTCCTGGACAGAAAACTATAAAGTGTAAGCCGGACTAAATTCTCCTTGTCAATGTACATGAACTGATAACATCACTCTATGTATTTTGAAATGTCAAATTATTTTGATGTAATTCATGAGTTGATCCCATATGCCTTTTTCTTTTTCTTTATCAACAGCAAGCGTTGAATAAACACCTTGAGCATGTTATGGCCATAATGATGTTTTTACAGAACTCTTGCAAAGTGTAAAGAATAACAGCACTTAAGGGTAATGTGCGACACATTAACCCGGCATATTTCAATCACAAACATTGCTGAGATTCAATGATATATGGTAAAAAACAAGATAAATACATGTTTCTATCGACCAATTCAGTAAGAATAATTATC
>JXSR01S033223.1:12094-25984 GCA_000969725.1 Ophiothrix spiculata | reverse complement strand
AACTACCTTTTGTGCCAATGGGTCATCTTCTGACGTCAGCAGTGTGCATTGATCTCATAGCAGGGCTCACAGCTAATGTTTTGAATGGTACCGCTGCCCGCTCGCTGTGTTGAAATAAAATGCATTTCATGTGAAATGTAGTGAGAATTGAAATACATTTTTCTGGATAAAAAGTAACCTTTGCGGTTTTTTAATATAAATTATGTCAAAAAATCGAGAATTTCATTCGTGATTGGTAAAAATTGAAGAAAAACTAACACGCTTCGCAAAAGAAAAAATAAGAAATTTATCAAAACGCCGGACTCGAACCCATGATCTTTGGATTTAAAATCTCGCTCTATAACCACTAGACTATGCGAGCTAACGATGTCTACGAGGGGAATTTAAGATTATATTCATCATCTGTTTATTGTGATTGGTTACGCATGCGGAACTTCCAGTACGAGGTATTTATATAATAAATGTCCAGCAGTCAGCAAGCAGTCGCGTGGCGCAACGGTATTGCTTTGAGACTCCGAATCAGGAGATCGTGGGTTCGAGTCCCGTCATAGTCGTTTTGAGAATTTATATCTTTTTGTTTTTGCCGTGGTGTGTTGATTTTTCTTCAATTATTCACTGTCACGACTGAAATTCTCGAAATTTTGACGTAATTTATATGAAATAACCCAAAAGGTTACTTTTCAGTCAAAAAAACACATGTCAGATTCATTAATTTTCACATGAAATGCAATCAACACAGCGGGGGCGAGCCATTCAAATCGCAAGGTCTGAGTATACATATATGCACGCTGCTTTTACAGATGACCCGTAGTGACAAAAGGTGCTGGTTATCGAAATCTTGGTGCCTTGTTATCGCAATACGTATGAAGAGCCGATATTATAGGTACCTCTCATACACCACATCAGCGTATTTATGTCTCCTTGTTTTATCTTCAATTTTAAAGTCTTATAGGCAAAATATATTTTCCAAATTTCATCAATCTGAGTTTACCTATTTTTGCTAGCGGAATCGACCAAACTGACGTCTTTTTATCATCTAAAACAAGATCGATGTAGGGGTTGAATTCGTATGTTTAAAAAGGCTCAAAATCTTTGATTTTTTTAGAAAATACCATATAATGCATCATTTTTTACCAATAGCAAAAAAATTACTCACATTATAAAGGAAAAACGCCAAATTTTCATACCCACGTTCCCACTTTGCATTTGCTTTCTCCTTGTTCAAATAATAAGGGTTCAAAGTCAGCTTTATTGGCAGGTCACGTCAATAAAAAAATCTCGCAACCGAGATTTTGTAATATCGATTATGCATTATATCGGAGAGAAGAAGGCGAAATATTGTCACCTGCCGACAGACTGTGCAAACCTGATACAAGTATTTTGCCCCACGGTACCACATCCATACGTCTGTTGTACTTACATGTTCGGTGCCAGGAGTGTTTACGGGGACAATATCTATATCTGTGTATTATAGTAGAAAAACAATTAGGAGATAATAAAATTAGGGCAGTTGTTTGTAGTACATGAAAATGTAAAACGTGATTCTTCGTTCACTAGCAGACACGGTCAAAACAATGAGGCTTTGAAATGTAGAAGAAATAGTATTACTATTATCAAGAGAAAGTATCAGGAACTAATGTTAGTTAAGAGAGTTTTAAACACTTTGCAATGGAGGCTGATTATCTTCTTCATAATTTTATCAAATTCGAACATGGCCATTATATCATGGTTGATTTTCCGAAACTTGGCCGTGACATGTGAAGACTATTGCCCAAACTGATCTTAAGACTATTTCTAGAGACCAGCGATTGAGGAAAATATGATTCAATATAGTTCAATATTACTGAGAGGAAACCCTGGAAAAAAACCGAGTACAATTCTAGTACAGCATTCCTGAGATGCACATTTGGAACACAATTATAGTACAGTTTTAGTACAAATATAGTACAAATTTGTGTACTATAAATGTACTCAAATTGTACTATGATGTTCCAAATGTGCACCTTAGGAATGTTGTACTATTGTTGTACTCGATTTTTTACTAGGGAATGTTACAATTACCAGAAGTGTTGAGATTTGTTTCTATATCAATTATGTTAAACATGTTTAGAGTGGACAACCATTTGAAGATAGAATTATACCAATCGATATTATATAGATGTTCTCGTGGGAAATCATGTTATCAAATGAAAACTCACGTTTGTTTCTATTGTTTAGACTCTAGATTATGTAGAAGAGCAAAGAGCTAGAATAGTTTGAAAGGATTGCTATTGCCAAGCGAGAATGATTGATTTACTGGTGCTCTTGAATGGCAGAAACCCATCCAACGTACAATCAACCTGTTTGGAGTCCACTTATCTATCGTGCAGAAAGCTGGGCATTGCAATGCAAGTGAGAGTAGAATCAATGGCAGCCGAAATGTGGTTTTGGAGAAGGCTGAGCATCCTGGGAACCAAAGAGAACCAATGCATGCATCTTAAGAGAACTTAACACTGAAAGGCAACTGCTTAGTATTTTGGTCAGTGGCGTAACCAGAAATTTTCAGTCGAGTGGGCGAGCAGGGGCAAAACAATTTTGCAGGGGGGCGAAAGAGTTCTTGTTCAAACACAAAAAGGTACACCCCAAGATTATTTATGAAGCAAATCTTCCAAATTTTGCTAAAATTTATAAAAAATGGTTCTATTTTTGAATTTTTTCTTAAATTTTGAAAAACGAACCCATTAAAGGGTTCTGGTTACGCCACTGATTTAGGTCATAACCTCAGAGGAAGTAACAGCAGGGGTCCTCAAAATATTTTTTGCCCACCCAATTTACCCCCCCCCCCCCAAAAAAAAAAAAAAAAAAAGCTTTTTGCAATTTACCCCTTTTAATTGATCATTTTCACGATACAAATTTTAGCGCGATTCGCGCATTTTTCGATATTAAATATCATTATTTTAGCCAAAAATATGCGGGTTTTTTAGCAAAAATAAACATATTTGTCCGAAAATTTTGCGCGTTTTAAAATTTTCGTAATTGTCCGAAAATTTTGCGCGTATTAAAATTTTCGTAATTTTTTTCTAAAAATTTTCCCCCGGAAATAATTTGTCTTGCCTCCCACAGAAATGCGATGCTGGTACCGTCTCTGAGTGACAGCCTCTTTTTGCTAACTCCTACTTTCATGGTCTCATACAGGGGCCGTAATTGATTTCGAATAACATTAATCCGCCCATTGACCGCGATGTTAAAATGAAAATCAAACCGAATGTTCTGTTTAGGTCATAGAATATAAATCAATGTTTGTTAATACTGAAACCGTTGGAGTTAGACCATCAACACCACTGTACATTTTTATTTTGGATATTCTGTCGAGAACTACTTTTTCTCCCGCAGTTCGTTAATGACGATACTGGCGGTAGGTCACGTGACATGCTAAGGCGTGATGGAATGAGAAAACGTAGAAGGAATGAGAAAACGTGGAAGGTAGAATAAAAATTGGTTTAACAACATCCGTGAACGGAATGGTCTCAACTACGTTAAACAGGTTCAAGCCAAGCGTGCACCACAAGACAGAGTCACTGGAGAAATAATATACCAAGAAGAAGTGTGAGGACGTTGTCAACAATCACCAGAACTGACGAAGGCAAGAACTATGAAAATAATTTGTGTAAAATGCAGGTTTACCTTCTATAATGTGTAAATTGTGTGCCACGCAATTTAGACCAGTAACAGTCACAGGTTTGGCGGCAGCAGCTGCACTAGAATTCTTCGGTACTGATTTGAAAATATTATTGCCCTTCTCAAGAATAAGAAGATCTTCATTTACGATTGCAATATCCCTTATGGGTCCATTGTAAATCTTTGTCGATTCCTTCGTGTCTAGATTTTTTCTGAATATTCCATACTGCGAATGAACGAACAATGTCTTTCCTATACGCATAAAGATCAAGATGTAGAGGAATCATCGTCATCGTTTATCTTTTTGAGCAAAAGTAATTTTAAACTAGTGTCACTGAATCAAATCCTGTTTATTCTTTGTTTTGTTGGTATACCACGAGGTTAAGTTGAAACTGGGACTATGGGGCGGGTTGGCACACACGGGGCGGGTTGGCACACACGGGGCAAGTTGACCCTGTGGCGAATTTGCCCAAAATGGTATATGTTAACTTTAATACTCAGACTCAAGCACAATAACATTAATGACGTTTTAACACGATTTTAATTCTAAACAAGTAAATAGATGCGTATAACAAGAAGTCTTTCACAAGACTGTGGCCCATATCTCATTAAGGACTACAATATGGTTTATAACATCAACATGTTATAATTTAGGAAAGTTAGTAAATTCATCTCAAAGTTCATGCCAATCTACCACAGGGCCCCTTTAATGATATAATGTTAGTGGCCAACGCCGCAAGTCGCATTTTCCGAGAATTTTCCAACAGTTTTACACGCCGGTTGCGCATTGACTTGACGTTTAAAAGAGATCAGCCTACGACAACCAGATTTGCTGTTGACGCAATCACAACATTATCTATGGACCTAAACTGTTTCTAAATACCCAAGGGTACTCCAATTGATGGCAAACATAATACGAGTGGCATAATTGATGTACACCTGTTCACGAAACGATGGAAAACAATGGCATCGATAACTATATCATATATTCAGTAAGTTCGTCGCTTGATGTAGAAGGAGATGAGCGATGCAGCTTTATTAATAACTTATGTAAGCTAAATTGCATCAATTAAGTTGAAGTGCTTAAAACCTGCATAGCTCATCCTATTCTACTTCAGGCTGTGAACTAAACACCCTTTGTATGCAATCATGATGGCTCCGTCTTGACGTAAATAGCTTGGATTAGAAAAACTATTGTTTTCAACTTTTTTAACTGGTCATCAATGTTATCTAGTGTATATAAACGACAGGACTGACTGATGATCTAATTAAAGTACCCGAAAAAGCAAAATTTGGGGATTATCTTGCAATTTTTACAAGACATCTGTGGTAATTGGACATTTTGTCAAATTCAAACGCATTTTCAACTTTATATTTTCTTTTGTCATGTTAAATTCAACATTTTTCAGTCATTCGTATCCTTCATAGTTTCAAAATGATTATGATGCATTGACTGAAAGATTTCCTAATCTTGTAAACATAATAAGGCTCTGTCAGACACTACCGTATATAGAGCAAAACGTACGAATAACGTACAAAAGTTTCACATATTGAACGTGTGCATAACGGGCCACCACACCGTATGAATAACGAATTAAACGTATACATAACGGACAGACCGTATGGATAACGTATTTTGAACGTACTTGTAACGGATACATGACGAACAATAATGCATAAAAGAGAACAATAGTGGGATATTATATAGTATGTTGGGTACATTTTGCTCTATACGGTGATGTGTGACAGAGCCTATCAGTCTAGCCGTAACGACCCTGTTAATGACCTCATTATGCGAATTCTATCTTTCAAGTCTCGCCACACGAGAAAAAAAAAATGGTCGCGAGATTTTGTTTTTTTAAACGTGACCTGATGAAAAGGCTGACTTTGAACCCTTATTATCTGAAAATGCAAATGCAAATTGGGAACGGGGTATGAAAATTTGGAGTTTTCCAATACAATGCATGTGAATTTGTTTGCTGTTGATATAAAAGAAGCATTTTATGGCATTTTCTATCAAAATCGACGATTTTGAGACATCCTAAGCAACCAAATTTGAGCCCCTACATCAATCTTGTTTTAGAAGATAAACACCGTCACACAGCGATATTCATACAGCCAAAATAATAGCACGCCATCCGTTTACAATCCTACTGGTTCAGTACCATTTCCGAATTTTGCCGAACATCCACGATAATTTTCTAAGCTTCCGATTGTCTCATGCAGAAAAACGATCACTATTCATGCATAGAGACATATTGAGAGTACTTTACTGAACAGAAATATTCTTAGATGACGAAAATCGACTTAAATTTGAGCGAGTTCTGTATATTTAAAAAAACTGTTTTTTTATTGAAATATTTAGTTTCATGAAAATGAAAGGTATTTTTAATCCGATATTATATTTTTTGGCTAGTTTTGTCAGATAATCCGCTAGTTTTCTAGTGTTGATGGCTACTTACCTAAGACTTTTGCAGCAACGCCAAATGCCAACTTATTTTCAATTTTGCCAACTTTGCTCGTCTAAATTGGATGTTTATCGTTCTTTTTCGTATCTCAAAGCAAAGTTACCATTATTTAATAGACCTGAGCAAGATCAAGATACTGGTGTGTAAACAGTTTTATACAATAGACGGAAACCATGTACTCATGCGCATCGTAATGATCATCATGAATAGCTAATGTCTTTGTTCTTTAAAAGCGGCCTGTTTAAAATTGAGTGATTAAGCACCAATATTTTGAATGTATTATATTACGCTACACTGATAATGCCACACAAAAGAGCTAATTTCATTTCAAGGGCTACCAAGATATTACATAACATCTGTTACTGATTGCCGGGTGCTGGATTCTTGGCCGGGGTTAACTGATATTTGTGCCTGGGTAACCACATGCGAGCCTGTTTTCGAAGGTGATCTTTATAATGTTTATAAACCAAAAATGAGTGAAATGATATGCTGTCTTATCCGAGACAACTATCTGTCATACCTGTTTACACTATGCGCGGCCGAACTTTTCAAATAAACATTATTTAAAACCAAATGTAAGAGTGACGTAATAATTATTACAAAAATAGTAAAATGTAACTGTTTCATGACTAGCACTAGGCCTACAACATTTTAACAATTTTAATCTTAATGTAATGTAAACGAGTAGAATTTCATTCTGCCTTAATAAGGCATCATTTTCTAAAATTCCACACTGTTCGAGGGATATTCTCTCTATTCCAGTTAAATTCTCTCTATTCGAGTGAAATTTATTTTTAAGGAGTGAAATTCTCTCTTTTAAGGAGTGACATTTCACTCTTGTACGAGGAATATTTTATTCTGAGTGAAAAGAGAATGCAAATTGGGAGTGATCACCCTAGACATATTTGACATGTTAGAAGCATTATTTTTGATAGTTTAAAATTCACTATAATGATCAACCAAAATATTTTTTAAATTGATATAGACCCTTTCCGAAGATGCCAGGTTAAATTTGATAACCTATTATGTGCAACTCACACAGCACAAGATCAAATTCGATGCCCTATAGGCCTATCCCCATCTTCTCAATACCTGTGTAATCTTCCACGCACCCCCTCCCCGGGTAAAGAGGTACAGGCATTCAATCTTTTGATTGATTTGATCGTTTACAAGATAGCTAAGCGCACGTGTTTTCTATCGATTCGCCCAGCTTTGCCCCGGAGCTTTGCAAGGATGAAAGAGTATGCGCTGATTGATTGCAGCTATTTGTAGTGTGTTCGGAGTGTGCGCAGACTGTTTGTTATGTGTTCTTAGCGCAACATTATTCAGTAATATCGCAGTGCGTCAGTTGGATCGATTCTGCTAGTGAAAATATGAAAACCCAGATTGATGAAATTTGAAAAATATATTTTGCCTGTGAGGCCTGTAAAGTGAAGAAATAACGAGAGGAAAAATATACGTTGATGTGATGTACAAAAGGTACCTTATAATATTGGCTCTTCGTACTTGGCTGCAATTTGTATTGCGACAGCTGAGCATCAAAATTTCGATAAGTACTATATACCTTTTGTCACCACGGGTCATCCTCTGACATCAGAAACCGTGCAAGGATCTCATGTCAGAGTTTGTTTTGAATGGCCTCACTGCACTGAAATATTTTGCATTTCATGCGAAATGAAATGAATTCAATATTTATTTTCCAGACTGAAAAGTAACATTTTGGCTCTTTTTATATAAATTATGCCAAAAATTCGAGAATTTCATTCGTGACAGTTAATAATTGAAGAAAAACCAATATGCTACGCAAAACAAAAAATGACATTTATCAAAACGACTCCGCCGGGGTTCGAACCCACGGCTCGGGGATTAAAAGTCCATGCTGCTAACCAATAGACTAGCTGGCTGATTGTGTACTCGACGGGTATTTAAAGATATATACTTTCATATTTACAATAATTGGTTACGCATGCGCAATGATAGAATTTTGGAAATATCGTATTTTTTATCATGTGTCAAAAAAGTAAACAAAAGCAACCGTTACATTAAATTTGTTTTAGCACATTTTAACGCAAGATTTTCACAGGACTTGAAGAAAAAGGTCTAAATTTTGCTATAAACGTATCGGCATAGATATATATTTTACACTGAATTAATATTTTTAGAGAAAATCACCGGCATATCTTGAAGGTTCATCGCGTGAAATAATTTCCCCTTAAAATTACATGAAATGTCACACATATTTCGAAAAATGTATTTGCATACATTTACACAATATTTATACATAAATATGCAACATGTTTTGTTTTTCAGATCTATATTTTCGATTTTACAGGGCTTTTAAAAATATTTTTCTGACTAATTAATATTAATGTTAAACATCAACAGCACGGCCGATCAAAAATTTCACTGCTTCAAATCGTAGAGGGGAAAGGGAAAATATGCGACATGCACTGCATGATTGCTTTACTATGATACGGTATAATAACAACACAGCCAACATTAAGGTACGAGATGTTATGCCGAAATCGCATGATATATGTCATCACGCGATTTCGGCAGAGCGGATGCCGAAATCGCGTGATATCGGTGAATCACCAATTTCCGGTTTTATATCGTACAATTCGTGCGCTATATCCAGCTTGTAACCATTGTGGTAACAGGCTGCGTTGCACAAGATCGAGTCGAATGATTTAATTTCGTATGTGATAGTTGTGCTGTCAGGTATTTATATTTGTCTGTAACTTTTTGTTGTAATCTAGGGAGGACCTTTAACAGGCCTTATTGGCCTTCCGGTCCTATCCTCCATAATTCTGTTCTGTTTCCATGTTATTTTTTTTATGTATTTTTATGGAAAATAAATGAATCTGAATTGAATTAAAATATTAATAGAATACGTAATGGTATCGCGAATTCGGCAGTGACGTTGATGCCGTAAGTGAATGATCGCTCCAAACCTCGATGCCGAACAGCCGTGATCATAGCATATCATACGTCATTGCAAAATAAACAAATATGATTTAATTGCGCTTTTTGTACTAAAACAGTAAGTACACGGTGGAAAAACAATATTTTGTCGAAATCGCGTGATTTCGGCAAAAAAATGCCTGCCGAAATCACGTGATCACGGCAGACAAATTTTCCCGAAATCACGTGATTTCGGCATACGTTATGCCGTCATCACGGGATCTCGGCAAGCGTTTGTCGAAATCACGTGATCTCGGCCATCACGCGATTTCGGCGTAACAGAGAAAAACGGCTTAGTTCATTTTCTTTATGCATAGAAAATCGGCACAGACCGTCGTTTTAACGATGCTCATGAATATTCATGAATTTGAGACACACATTTAAAAAGGCCCATAAACTCATCCAAATAGATCATAATTCAAAAATATGTTGCATTTAGATGAATAAATGTGGTACACACATCATGAAATTCCAAATAGTTGAAATTTTGCGAAATATATGTTAACATTTAAGTAATATACATGTTTTACATAAATGAGAGACATGTGTATCCATTGACAGAGTCCATGTGAACACCAAGATTTCGAACAGATGATGAATATATACGCATTACAGCCAACATTCAAGGTATGAGAAAAGTGGCTTTGTTTATTTTTTATGCATAGAAAATCGGCACAGACTGTCGTTTCGACGATGCTCATGAATATTCATGAATTAGAGACACAAATTTAAAAAAGTCCATAAAATCCTTCAAGTGATCATAATTCCAAACAATGCTGCATATAGATGAATAATTGTTGTAAAAACATTCTGAAATCTAAAATAATTGAAATTTTGGGAAAAATATGTGAACATTTTTGTAATTTCTACAGTGATTTTTTTTTTCATTGAGTGAGGTCAAATTTGGTCTTTACGTTTTGCCAAAATTCTATGGTTCTGGACTTAATATGCCATTTGGTCAATAGAATGCGACAACACTTCTTTAACAGGTTTGCTCAATTTTTTGTGATAGTTTAGGTAAAGCACCCATAACGTAATTGAATGTGAGGCTTGGTCCCATGAGGTCAAATAAGACATCAGATTTCTGCGCAAAACACCATATAACTCCCGAAGCGAACGATTAAACAACACATGCCTATTGTTAGATATATAATAACATCAATTAATCGGCACACTGACTACACTGACTTGCACACTCACACATCCGTAGACTGTGGGTGGCAGGATGCGGGGTGTGGGGGGGTGTGGAGGTGTGTGTGTGTAGTGGTCACAGCAGCAACAGTACTCCAGGATATTCAGCAGTTTTACTGCAACCGGCTCTTTTTAGAGCCACCAGAAAGAGATAAATGCTTTTCAGGTAGTCACTAACATTTGTAAAGTATTCTACTAACACAACTTACTCTTACTAATTATTCCAGCATGATCGCTGTACTGGCCTTGCGGTAAGCGTATCTAGGGGAGATTGTAAAGTATTCCACTAAATTATCACACTCATCATACTCAGTGCACTAATAAACTAATTTTACTAATCAACCAAACCAGTTCCTGTTCTTATGGACAGATTCGCAACGATACGATTCGCTACGCTACTTCGCTACGAGATCTGTTTCATTGCGGACAAAAGTTTATCCGGTTTCTGTTTTTATAAACAGATACGCAGCGATACGATATGCTACGCTACGCTACGCTACGAGGTCTGCTTTTTAGCGACCAACATGTTAACCAGGTTCCTGTTCTTTTTGACAGATACTATTTCAAACGATACGATACGATACGCCACTTTACGAGGTCTGATTTTATGCAACCGACAAGTCAACTCAGTTTTTCCTGTTCTTATGGACAGATATTAGCAACCCAGTTTTTCCTGTTCTCCTTGGACAGATATTAGCAACCCAGGGGTCAAGCTTTATGCATCGGGCCCGGCTCCTGTTGGAGCGAACCTAATCCGATCCGATCCGATTAATCGGCACAGTGCTCGCGTAGTGTAGTGGTTAGGATACAAGACTTTCTTTCTTTTCTTTTGAAACCAAAGTATTATTTTTTCCAATCGTATTATATAGATTGATTTCCCTTCAATAAATTACTTTTACAAAGGAATTTCTTTAGATAACCATGATAAATTTTGTACGATTCAATCGTTTCCTAGACCGTAAACAAATATGTGTAAACAATATGCACAGTGCAATGGATGCTACCACCAGTGAAACTGCTTCCCATGTGCGTGGTAAATGACGTCAGCCCAGACCTTCGAATGGTGTGACTTGTCGTTTACGGTGTTCAACGTGTTATCGGGATAATGTGATGACCGATATCATGTCCCTTACGTCTATCTATCTATCTATCTATCTATCTATCTATCTATCTATCTATCTATCTATCTATCTATCTATCTATGTACCATGTCCCATATAGGACGTTGGCTCCTCGAACAAATTCAGACCATCTATTCCTATCTTGCGCTTCCAAATATGCCTTATAGAAGGTGGTGCCAACAATGATGTCATTTTTCCCATCTCTTTCTTGGTCTTCCCTGTCTGTTTGTGCCAGTGACATTTTCCATAAGAATGCGTTTGGGTAGGTGGATGTTGTTCATTCTGCACAAGACTACTTAATTTTCTCGCGTTTTATTTACTGATTTTAAAAGTCTTACAGGAAAGATATATATTTCAAATTTCATGAATATGATGTCTCTGTGATATCTTATCTTGCAGTTTGTATTAGCCATTTCACATAAAATTTGGTAAAACACGCTGCACGCAATTAGATTTGACCTCATGATTTTAAAAGCTTAAAATTGACAATTTAAAAAAAGGTAATGTAATGAAACATTTTTATTCCCCACTGTCAATAATATACTTATCTAATTGAAAAAACATTAAACATTTTCATCCACGTCTTCATTTTCTCTTTGAATTAACCCCTTTGTGATTAAAAAACCCACCTTGTTTAGGCTTTAGCCAAGGAAACCCAACTTGGTACTTGGTACCAAGTAAGCTGAAGGAAGCTTATCTTTAACAGGGCTCCCAAGATGTTTTTAAATTCAGTTTTGAATGCAGGAGGAAGACCGGAGTACTCGGAGAAAAACCTGCGGAAGCGAGCATGGACTGAAAACCAAATGCACATAAAGCGCCGGGCGCGGGGCTCGAACCCGGGACCTCATTATGCAAGGCGAGGGAACTACCGCTGCGCCAACCTACTCCCTAGGGGTTCAAATCCGATCTTATCTGACAGGTCACGTCGAAAAAAAAATCTGGGTAATGAAAATTAGATTTCGTCTAATGAGCTCATTTTCATAGGTCCCAAGTACTGGTTGTACATTCCGGGATCTTGGCAGAGGTGTGGTCACTCACAGGTGCGAAAAGCTGTCATTCGTTCATTAGAATTAGATCATTATATTGAAACTGTCAGATTTGTTTTGCCGGTATTCAATTTGGAGCAATGTAATCCAAATGGTCGTGGTATACATACCTATTCCTTCCATTGCCAATGAACGAGGATATCGGATACTTCGAGCTGTCACTTTGATGTCTGTCCCGTCTAATAAAGCAGATTTTACTTCAAAATCATAAAACAATGACCAGTATATGCGTCTGGAAAAAAATGATCGAAATGCAATAGGTCGCATCATACGGGAGTAATGATTTATACTTAAGTCGCATATAGGAAGGATGGTTAAAACTAGTTGGGGTTTTGGATTATATGGCTGTGCCGTGCCACAATTTTTACTACTCGGCACCCAGGTAAAAAGGCTTCATATCGTTCAGTTTTGGAGTGTGCCCTTGTTTCCGTGTTCCATTGTTCCCAATTGAGACGCGCTACACAGACAAAAAACTTCGTTCTGCTTAGATCATGGCAATGGCCTTGTGAACGGCAACTGTTTCCTGTGACCTATACCAGCACCAAGAATGGACATTAGCTTAGTTCAAATGTTCTGTCCGCTATCTCATTAAAGGACAAAGGATTTTGTTAACTAAATCGTAAATGACAATAGAAGTATTGAATTAATTTTACCGCACAAAAGAGGCCTGTCAATCAAAGTATAGAATAGGCTATTGTCTTCGACAAAAAGCATAACGCCTAGAGATTTTTAGTTGTGCTTTATATCGTATAAACACAAAAGGACTGTCAAGGATTGCAATTTCTCAAGTGGGGATTATCTATACTTATTGACTCCAGTGAATAGAATAAGTAATGGGTTAACAAAATATTTTACTACGGATTACAAAATGCATTGTTATGCACGGACAGAACATTTGAACTGACATATTGTCTATTCTCCGTGTTGGCAGGTCACAGGAAACATTGCGACCAAATCTTATTTGAAATAAGTGAACGTATTTACCTCGTGACATTATCGAATATCAATCCAGATACAAAATCAGAGTTGTTTACGAACTTCACGAATACTGCGTTACTCCCGTCGGTGTCGTTTAATTTGTAAATGTTATGGCCATTAGAAACCACCAGAAACAGATTTGAGTCACTCACTGCGATGCTCTTGGGATTTCTTCCATCTATTGACGAAAATGAATTAAAAAAGTTTGGTTACTTTACAATGCTAACTAATTATTTGCCTATAGAAACCCCAAGAGGTTATCAGAGAAAAAACAATAACGTTCAATACTTCAGGTTACACATTTCACCGGAAGCTTGCGACACATAAAACACTATAAAATCTAAATTGCTATTATAAAATCTTAAAAACTTAACTTTTTTCTTGAAACAGTGCATTACGGTAGACAATTGTCTACCTTTGGTCAGACAAAGGGACACGATTGTTCACCATAATAGACTTTTTAAA
>JXSR01S033201.1:96909-107555 GCA_000969725.1 Ophiothrix spiculata | reverse complement strand
GTACCCACTAGGTAACTGTGGGTTTGTTGTTCATCTGTATCAATTAGTCTTGGGATTTAAGAGGACAAGCTAATTGCCATTCGGGTAGACAAGACACTTGATCTTTAGGATCGAACGCCTTGTACAAAGCGAGAGGGGTGCTCACCAGTACCCACTAGGTAACTATGGGTTTGCCATTCATCCTTTAATATCAACAAGTCTTGGGGTGTATAACATGGTAGACAGATGGGGTGCACCCGCTAGTCCGACACTGCGCTAGTCTGACTACACAATTTTCTTATACCTTAGAGTTGCGCTAGTCCGAAAATGAAAACCACTGTGCCAGTCCGAAAATACAATGCGTCAGTCCGAAAATGAAAACCACTGCGCTAGTCCGACACTGCGCTAGTCCGAATTTTTAAATGAAAATACACTGCGCTAGTCCGAAAATGACATACACTGCGCTAGTCCGAATTTGAAAAACACTGCGCTAGTCCGAATTTGAAAAACACTGCGCTAGTCTGAATCTGAAAACCAATGCGCTAGTCCGGCAATAACGTATTGTGTATATTTCAAACAGAAATCCACTGCACTAGTCCGAATCTAAAATCCACTGCGCTAGCGCAGTATTTTTCAGATTCGGACTAGCGCCATGTATTTCATTTTCGGACTAGCGCAGTGTCGGACTAGCGCATTGTCGGACTAGCGCCGTGTATTTCATTTTTGGACTAGCGCAGTGTTGGACTAGCGCAGTGTCAAATGCCTTATACCAAGTGCAGATTATTATTTTTATTATTAGACAGGTGCTGTACCAGAATATTTACCTGAGACAGAGGTGTGGTTTTTTTGCCTAATAAGCCTCAAAACAGTATTTTATTTTTTGTCTTTATAGGTCTCATCAAATGGGAAAGGGCCATGGAGAACCCCAGAGAAGAATCTAAGAGTTTCCATGAGGCAAAGTTCAATTGCACTGATTCTAAAACAAATGGGGAAACACACTGAAACAAGATTTGCTGATCAAACTGGTTTCTGTAAATTGTTTTAACTTAATTTTCTTTTAGTTTTCTAAACAGGAACAATATTACCATGATTACGTTAACTTCTATATCAATGAGTGCAATCCACATTTCTTATGAATCAACTGAGCATTTTTCCCTTGAGCAAAATATGAAGCAGTAACTAGGGTACCTTTTTTCTTCAATAAAATGGGACATGATCTTGGAGATGAGCGACATCCCCGGACCCCAAATCTCTACTGTCCATCAGCATCATCAGACTCCACTATCTATGTCCTCAACTATAACAAACACCAGGTCAGGTGTAGTTCAGAGAAGAAAACGACACCGAAATCTCGCATTCCGACACATCCCTAGCCATCTATCTGTGCTATCATCTCTGATAAGATTTCAAGATGTAATTACGATTCCTATCATTCCCATGGTAACACTAAACCGTGGCGAAATTTGTTTTCATCTTTTCTTTCTTTTTAAACATCATGTCTTCCATGCTCTAATTCTTTTGATCTTCAACATACTCATGCTCATGACAAAGTTCATCATCTGCATGCATATAGTATCATGAAATCCAGCATAGGGATAAGTTTGGAATCCTAATATTACATTTCTTGACTGTTAAGTTCCGTGACATAACATACTTACAAACCTTTACCTGTTGGTATGAGAATAATGTTTGTTAATTAATGTTACTATTATTCAAACCCACACCAACTTTGACTGTCTTGAATGACTCACAGAGTAAGTCAAAACAAAAGGATTAATCTTCAACAAACTTTTGTTTTTCTCTAGTTTAATTGAATTGAGACAGAATGATCTTTGTTTGTTGCAAAAAAACAATTACATTGTAAATTAAAATTTTAATTGCAGAAATAGGAATATGTCAACAGGATTAATGCTGCCATTCATTTACAATGACACCAAGCAAAATTGTTAACTAATTGAGCACCAGCTTAGCACTAAAATGGGGTCGAGTCTGATAGCATTCATTTCAGGAAAATGCCAAAAAACCTTCAGCTTCATAGGAGAAATGGTGGTGATGGTTTGCAATTTTGACTTTATTTGCATTGGTCCTGAGTTTGATTCCTGTTAAGACAACTTGTCTGAGTTGAATCTCTAAATATTTGACATAACAAGCTACTCCTCTCATATTCTATAGGCCTATATCTTCCACTCATTCAGGCACTCCCCAAATGAAGTATTTACTTCTAAGCAGCTCCAAGCCCACCAGTGCTTTAGACCGGGCTTTAGACATGGATAAACTAAATGAATATTTAGGCCTTTTTTACAGGAAAAAGCACAAACTATATATTTTACCATGAAACTTATAGATTTGCAATCAATAGCTATAGACTCTTTTATAACTTAAAGCAATACTATAAAGTGTTAAAAATGAAGCGCCCCATCACTCATGACTTTTGACTTTTTGGGCTTATTGGGTTTGATTTTGGTGGATATGAATACCCTCCAAAGGATTTGGCTAAAAGATGCTTGCTTTTTCTGTTATGGCCATTTGTTGAATTAAATTCGGGATCCCAAATTTAATTCCACATGTATTAGTACATAGGAAAGCATATATGTGCTTTTTATCCATTAATGGTGGCAAAACATTATTTCCACAAAATACACTTGAAAACGCTTTTAGATAGTTACATTCCTCCATTTTATGTTTTTACTATAAAACATTTTTGATCAAAATCTTATAGTATTGCTTTAAATACTAGTGCAATACATTTTCAACAATTTTGTGACTTAGCCCACCTCTTTATATCCTTTACATTCCATCTACCAATCAGATGTAAGGATCCTTGGGCAGAGTGTCAAAAGGACAGTCTCTTCCCCACTGTGTTAACCAAATTGATAAACAAACATTGTATCAATATAGGATGCTGTTGCAAACTGTGTCTTTAATTAATTCGCTACAGAGCTGACCCTATTTGACCTTACTGGGAATATTAGTAGGGGTCCAGCGATGGGAAAATTTTCAAAATATGGAGCTTTGTGCTAAATTGATGCAGTTTTATTTCATCTTATCAGTATTATTGTACACTGATAATTTATTTGGGTGCTTTATTTTAGGCCAAGTAAAATAAATTATGTGTTTTACATCCCCGCCCGCCCCAATTTTTATAGATTTTGTGAAATATTTTTATTATTTTCCCTTGCTTGTTCCATATCTTAACTTCTGAAACTGTTATACTGGAAATAGATACTTTAAAGTGTTTGATGATCATTAATAAACAAATTCAAAACACTTTCTTCAAGCTAGGACTAGGTAAAGAAATTTGGAAAAAACAAAAAAATTAGGAGGGCCTCTCCAATTTTGGAAAGTGTCAATAAAGCTGTTGGTGTATGGATTTTACATATAAATAATAAATTTGGGAAAAATTATAAGGACCTCCCTCACCAAATTTTTAAAAAGTCCGAACGTAAAACACATAATTTATTTTACTTGGCCTTACATCTCCAAGGTAAATAATGTGCACTGTATCAAATAATGTGAACTGTATTTACCAGGGTAAGGTAGAAAGAGATATGCTACAAAGTTCAAATTTACACCATCTAATTAATGTTTCATAATTCTTCAAATGAAAATTCCAGAAGTTTCATGTGTATATCTGTTCTATTTTTACGTGCACGTAAGATTTCTGTGTAGATAAAATTTGTTTTTCGCGTCCCATTCGGGACAATTTTTTTTTCTTAGAAATTACTGATTTTCCCCCTATTCCATGCTCAGGGGTGATTTTTTTCCTTCTGCCTATAGAGGGGGATTTTTTTCCCAAAAACTTCCTGCCCACCCCTGGAAATCTAATGGTGCGCCCCTAAGTGAGCTGCGAATTGACTGAACTTGGCCTTGCAGGGGGCTAAATTATAGTATGACCAGGATTATGTGACTTTCAATGCTTACATGAATGTTTCATGAGCACACTGGTGGGGGATTTACAATGACATAGATATAGTCAACAAATAGATCGAAAATCAATAGTTCGATCATTTTTAAGTAAATATGAGTGGTGCGCTGGCAAAATGAGCGGAAAGTCACGATTTTCAAAATTCAGTTTATGACATATTTTAAGTCTCTATAATCTCAGCTTTCGAATGATATATAATATGTCATTTTTTTCTTTCTACAATCTTCATTTAGAGATCGAAATACAAGGCAGTCCACCCAAAATCTGGCAGTAAAAAATGGTCGCAAATCGATTTTAAAGTTACTGATTGCTATAGTGCATGATAGCAAAACGCGATCAATTACCCATGAATAAGTGCACTTCCCGGCATAATTGACCTTCATAATGCGAGACATAGTTTGACACTTATGCATTAATGTGTTTTATGTCAAAAAACGAAATTTTATATGTTCACCATATTTTTACTTTAACAGGCATTTATTCAAAATCTTCAATCGCGACTTTCCGCTCATTATGCCAGAGCACCACTCATATGTATTCTCTTTTGCAGTCGAAACAAATAACATGTATATAAAATCAATGGAAAAGTCATGTAAAAGTTAATTTTAGATAGAAACTAAGGGGGTAATAGTAACTAAGCAATACTGGATTCAAAACACCCAGGTCCGATAATTTACAAACCTGAAAGGTGATTTGTATTTACTTTTTAGCGTCAAGTTGATCTTCAGTTTCCAACATAGAGACTCCAAGGGAATCCACCCCTAGATCTTAGTGCGACTTTAAAAATCTTGTGAACAAAGACAAGATGGTAGCTCCTGAGCCGGCAGAACTGGATATGGGGAACAGAGATCCCAATGATCTCAACCATCATATCAAGGTGAGTATAGGCTTATTAGGCTCCAAAAAAACTATGTCTAGGCCCAAAACCCTAGGCGCTACACATTTTTTTTTTTTAGTCAAAAAGGCTATGCACATGCGGAAATCTTTTTTTATTACGTATTTAGGTCACTATTTTTTTTCCGGCCGATACTTGGCCTATTTTTTCCCCTCTCGATGTAAGAAAAAAATAAGAAAGCAAAACAACCCCTGAAAACCTAAAAAAAATGTGGTAAAATTTGTGAATTTTAACCCTATGCGCGCCGGGAAGCTGAGACAGAGTTCGTTTTTTCTTTGGCCTTATTGATAAATTTTATTTGGCCATAAAATGATCAAGAAGATATCCAGAATTCCAATCTTTTTTCTAACTATTTCGATATATAAATCAAAATCAATTGCTTCAAAATCCATGAATTAGTAGAAAAATACTATTTACTTGCCTTTTTAACAAATGATGCTAACGTTTATTTTTTTTAAACAAATCAACATTCTCACTTCACTAAAATGTTCTTTCTTTTACAAACATTTTGTTCCCCCTTTCAATACCAAAAAAAGAAAGTAGACAATTTTAATTTTCATATTTAGTACTTCTGAACAATTTTCCATTTTTGTCAGCAGTTATTTAATTTAGCACTTTTTATTTATTTTCCCCTTTAGAGTGATTGGTCAGAGTTATTTGGGGAACGTAACGACGTCCATAGCTTTGATTGTGTGTGGACAGTCAGCTCTAGAGTGTTCTTCTACACCAAACTCTGTTGTTACAGGGTGGTTCCAAAGTAACGTTTGTGACCGAAAAAATAGAAAAAGTTAGTTATAAATGGCCACAAAACCTAGAATAAACATTATATCAATGAGGTTGTTGTTGATAATGGTGCTCACTGGTGGGATCAAGACATGCAGGTGTTTAAAAATTAAAATGATTGCCAAAATACTGAATAAAGTTCATGTAACGTTCGGTAACGTTTGTGACCGCGCACGGAAATGTTTTTTTGCTCCAAATGACTTCAAAATGAAATTTATCTGACATGTTAGCGAATTTTTTATTGCGCTTTTCACATATGATTGGTAACATATTTACAAATAGTTCATAAAAGTGGTAGGAAATTCCATCGTCAGGATTTCTTTGTTTGGTAACGTCTGGTAACGTTTGTGTGACATTTTGGTGTAACTTTTTGGTAACGTTTGTGACATTTTTGAAAGAAAACATGTGCTCATTCATGCACGGGTAGAAAATATTCAAAATTTCTAATTAGAAAATACTTTTCATATACCGAGTAACAAACGTATGACTGAAAAAACTGCTCATATGGTCGAATAAAAAAGCTGATTATTTGCTTGAAATCAAAAAAGTTTAGTTTTCACTGGAATGAGCCTACAGGATCTGTTCTACTGTGAATCTGCGCAATTCCGTGCTCCTTATGTTGGGGTATTTACTTTGCCTGTTTGGCGTTTTGGCACACGTGGTACGTAACTCCTTTCGTCAAGGCTTACATGGTATGCATCGCATTTTCCAGCAAATTGTGGATCGTTGAGCTGAAGGCATTCTGGGATCCGTGTTTTGAATCTTGCGCTCTTATCTTCTCCAAATGGGGCAGAGGTGGCGGAGGAGATTCCAAAGCTTGATGAGAACTATGTCGGTTGGTACGGTCCTGTCATGGATGACAGCTCGCGACTGTAACAATGAGAACTTCTCTACACATATCTGATGGATTACCATTCTATTAACTTGTAAATAACGGACATTTGAAAGCAAAAGCTATGGTTTTTTTGTGGTAAATGACTTACCTTTTGAAAACTTTTATGATGGATCACAAAGATTCACATTTCCTACTTTATCATAAAGTATTGGATCAAAAACCGACTTGTTTTAACTTTGGAAAAACCAAGAACATTTTATGGATGTAAAATAACAAAAAAAAAATTAAAATATCAGATGAAGGATTGATTTAAAATGAAGGATTGATTAAAAAAATTTGATCTTGTTTCGTCCAATCTTCTTTCACATCGCAAAGACTCTGCCGTGTTTGGAATATTTCTAACAATTTTCATGGTCATACTCTGCGCACCAACTATGGATGACGATCTTTCTCTGAAGCAGCATTTAAAGAATGGAACAGTTTACCACAACATGTTAGAAATGCACCATCTCTGAGTAACTTTAAAATCAAACTGAAGACTTACATGGGGCGCACCATTAGATTTCCAGGGGTGAGCAGGAAGTTTTTGGGAAAAAAAAATCCCCCTCCATAGGCAGAAGGAAAAAAATTCGCCCCAAAATGGGACGCGAAAAAAAAAATCAACCCCAACTTCCTGCTATCCCCCGGAAATCTGATGGTGTGCCCCTTACTAGACAGTCATTTTATTGAACTCTTCACCTGAACTTTTTATTGACTTTGTTTTTGTGACTTGTATATAATGTTCTCTTTTATTTTTGTTTGAATTTGACCCTGTTTACGGGTGCTAAATAAAGTATTATTATTGTTATTATTATGTAGAACCTATAGCATTTTATCTACACAGTGGAAATGTGCATCACACTTAGAACTTGGTCACAATAATTGTACGAACAGCTTAAGAGCAGTGTTTAGTACGTTTAAAAAGGACCACGAGCAGCGAGCAAATCAAGAGGCGAGGGCGTCGTGTGGTCCTATTAGATGGACTAAACACTGCTCGTAAGCTGTTCGTACGATTATTTTGACCAAGCTGTTAATTGATGCATGATCCAGCACGATTATCTGAAAAAATATCTGATATCAACTTTTTACCATGTAAAATATCAGTGTTTTGCACATTTGTCTGATCTTGAATGCACACAGAAAAAAATTAATTTAGAAAGCAGAAAAATTATCATAATAATTGGCCACATTTGGCATATTGTTGTATTTTTTAACCAATTGTCGATTCATCCCAACAACCCATCTATAGTAGATTCACCAAACCTTCAGACTAAGTTCACTAGAGAAGAGGTGATAAGGTTGGATTTGAGGGGCACATCCTTGAATGAAAGTAAAAGATTCATATTTCCTACTTACAGAATTATATCAAAATCCGGTCCATGAAAACTAAATTTTGAAAAATTGGACCAAGCTCCTTTAATGTGCAACTTCCGCGATTGACTTAACCGGGTAGAAATAATTAAAAATATATTTGTGATGGCTCACCCCGAAAGGGGGGACTTTGAAGATGATATCAATTTTGATTTTATCATTTCATCTGTTACAGCATCTTCTAAGCTTTAAAATGACACCTTACTTGTTGAAATTGATCAAGGCGATCAAATTTTACCACAGAAAATCTGCTGGAAATTCTTATTGTTTTCTTTATTTTTTGCTGCCTATTTTCATCAGTTTCTCGAAAAGTGTTCTGTCGAAAAGTCCCCCTTTTTGGGGTGAGTTATCACATTTATGAATTATGAGATAAAGTTTTCCTGGTTCCAAAAAGGTGCCTACCTAAAAAAATGACTTGCATGTCATGCAATGGTCTAACATTGAAAAATACAGTGCACACTGGATTGAAAAAAACATAAAAGTCATTTATATTGGTCAAGGACATCAAAGAACTGCTTCAGCTTTTAGGCCGAAAACATAGTCGGCCTCCAAACAAAATTTTTGCTACCAAACATTTGGTCGTGACATCAAAATGACGAGTGACTCCAAACAAAATAACTTCAACACCGCGTTTTTGCGCTAGATTGCACATGTTATTGAATTGCCATATACATTGGACCAAATGTTTGTTGCCCGTTTATACTTTTAATTCGATGGCAAATATTTGGTGACGTCACGACCAAATGTTTGGTAGGGAAAATTTTGTTTGGAGGCCGACTATGGTTTCGGCCTAACTTGAAAACGTTTGATCACAAACCGGGCTCAACATTTTTTAATCTGAATATTTTTCAAAAACATTTTCAAAAATATGTTCAAATGAGAAACGTGTAGAAGCTGAAAAATGTTGCTTGCATCAATCCTTCATACACAACCCAGCGGGGGGGGGGGGGCTACTTAGTACAAAAGGGGTTATTGGGATGTGTCGCAAATTTGGGTAGCAAGTCACACTAACCACACTTTTGTGATTGGTTATTTTTCCAAATATATGGTATTAAAAAAAAAAATTGTTCCTTTTTCTTCCCAAAATATGCTATTTTGATGAGGTTTTCAAAAATTTCCAAAGTTTGTACCAAATGGCGCCAAATTGAGCAATTCCTCACATCACAGAACTTTAGTACATTTGTGCCTAAATAGCGCAAGCTTGGGCAAAAAACATGCCATTTGTTTATAAATCTGACTCAAAATTATGGAGATTGGGTAAATGGATGGGCCCCTTTTTCTTGAAAATTGATATTTGGATGGGTGGCTTTTCAAATTTGGCAGAGGCACGTCTCTACCCAAACCAAATGTGAGTACTCCCCTCCCCCGGATACACAATGGACACTTATACAAAGACTACTGAGTGTCTGAGGTTTTCTTTTCTACGATCATGACCAATTACCTGTTATCATCTTTATGGCAAATATCCATCACATTCAAAGACAGAAGGAAATTGAAGATGCGTGCTAAATCACAAAGTTGTCTCTTTAATAAAAAGCTTTATTTGAAAGCTAAATCCCAGACTCATAAAATCACCAAATACAATACACATCTTCCACAAATTTATCCATGTATCCAAATGTAAATTCTTGTCAAAATGGTCTATGATCATATAATATTGAGTCCAAAACTCGACAGCATTTCACTCACCGCACCCCCCAAAAAGGCGCGGCGCGTGTGCTAATCCTGAACCCCTTCATGTCACCAAGTTTCATTACCATAGCCCTTATGGTTTAGGAGATATACTTAAAATACCAAATCACGCATAAATTATGCAAATTAGGTACTTAATATGCATACTTTGCGTTCAAATTGTACACAGCGCCAGTTAAGCACCAACCCTACCCACTCACCAAATATCATCAACATAGGGCATACGGTTTCCGAGATTTGCTCCGGACAAGAAATGCGGACGGCGGACAGTTTTAAGGAATGGTATGTCTCTTCTGAAAAATTTTCAGGCGAGACAAAAAAATTGTACGGGATGCTCAAAGTAGACCATCTCTTTACCTCAAAAAGCGTGATTTTGAGACCCATCTGTATACCATTTTTCTAGAAAAAGCACCCAAATTAGGGCAAATTGGGTGCTTTCTTTGCAAATTTTTCCGAAATACACCCAATTTTGCAAATTGGGCGCATTGGGTCTGTGACGAAACCCCACCCATCAATATACAAAAAATTACGAAAATGCACCCCAAAACCTTTGAGCACCCCTGTATACCATTTGTCAGTAAGACCCCCCCCCCCCGGGTTGATTACTTGCCATCTGAGATTTGAGTCCCTTGAAAGCCTTGCTATCTATCATTATGTCAGCCTTATGTAATGAAGTTTAGAATGTATGTCAACCCTCTTTGACATACTGTAGAACAATTTATATCTGTTGGTTTGATAGTTCACAAATTCGTCAAACTCTGACTTTTTGTGGCATTTAAGTTACTTTCACTAATTGCATCAGCTATTGAAATCTATAATAACCAACATTTTTAATTTTACAAATTAAATCTTAGCAAAACTGGTGAAATTCAAATGCTCTAATGAATATTTCTTGATTTTACAGCAATTGTTTATAGGATGTCAGCCCTGTAGTAAAACAATTTTCAGCTTTAATGAGAGTGTTTTCTGACCGTCCTTATGTAACCAGTACTGCATATGTGACCCGTCATATCGAAAGGTACCTTAATACCAGCATAGTAAATTACGAGATACAGGCCATTGAAGCTGAGCATAGTAAAAAATCACGTCCAAGGTCGAATTTCTAATTTCATCAGAAACGTTACCTT
>JXSR01S033201.1:49912-69919 GCA_000969725.1 Ophiothrix spiculata | reverse complement strand
TTGAGGAACTTGGACCAGAGGGGAGGGTGGTATTAGATGGGGATTAAACTCATCTATGGTGACTTTCAGTATGCAGCACTTGCTTCATCAATTGAGGAACTTGGACCAGAGGGGAGGGTGGTATTAGATGGGGTTTACACTCATCTATGGTAACTTTCAGTATCCAACACACAGAAAAAAATATACTATAGGTCCCATCAAAAACTTCAAATATGACCTGACCCTAACACCCTAACTATTCCCAACTCAGGCGGGGGCGGCTGCAATTTAGTAGAAGCTAGTAAATTTAGGGATAGGGATTTCTAAAACGCAAATTTAGGATACATTTAACATGTCTTTCTATTGGCGCATTAATATTGAAAATGTTACCAAAATATTATTTTTACCTTTATTCAAATAATAACAAAAGTGCTCCTAGAGTGATACACATTGTATTATTCTAAATCCGATGGGGTTCACGTGATTCGTAGCAAAGGAATTTTAAGTTTATTCGATGCACTATTTTAACATAATTGAAATTACACACGCGACAACACGGAAGGTTTACACGATCAAATATATCCATATAGGCATATCCACCGTCGTCTGACCCAACTCTAACCACTAACCATGACCTGACCCTAACCCAAACCCTAAATATACCCTAACCCAAACTTAACTACAGGTAAGATTGAATTAACTCCACCTTTCAACTAATAAAAGTATAGTAATTCCGATTTACTATTTTTCAAATCATATTTCCATGGAAACTTAATTATTTTCATATCAATAGGTGAATTTCACCCCAATATTGGCTAGATGATTGTGACATGTCAATAAAGGACATCTGTAATCGAGGCAGACCGGCTTCCCATATTTGTCCCAGATGCCTGCCTATATCCTGCTATGAAGATCTGTATTGTGTGGATCTATGAACTTTTCAATCCCATATCTGTGAACTTTTCATGTTTCATATCAAATTGAAAATGTGTTGTATGTTAGGCCAAATAAAAAATCACAGGAGTTGAATTGGGAGGTAATAAGCTTCATGGTTTTTCAAGTATTTCAATTTTTGGCTCAAAGAACTGTACGTGAATTCCTGATGGGGCGGTGGGGGGGGGGGGGAATCTCACATATGATGGAAGGATAAGTGTGACCGGTGGTCAAGACCCTCCCCCTCCCCTTTTATACCTCCTCTTCATGCAGGACAATTAATTTCTTTAGACCTAACTTTGGGACAAAAGTATATGACTCCAACCAGAGCAATATTTGTTGGTGATTTAGCTTTGTAGCCTATATTTGGCCTTCATTGGCATCATCACAGGGTTGCGTAGTATTATAAAATTTAATAAACATAAAAACTTTATAAAAAGAGTGAACATTTAACTCTTTAATACCAACCGTGAAGTTAATACCTATAGGCCTATATAGCACTTAAATAAGAGAAATAAATTCTGTTTTCAGTAAAAATGCATGAGCTTTCACAGAAAAACTCTTTTTGGCTAAAATGATAATAATGGACACACCATTAGATTTCCAGGGGGGAGCAGGAAGTTGGGTTCGGGGTTGAATTTTTTTTTTGCGCCCCATTAGGGAGCGAATTTTTTCTTGCCTATTCCATGTTTGTGGGGGATTATTTTTTCTTCTGCCTGTGGAGGTGGAATTTTTTTCCAAAAAACTTCCTGAAATCTAATGGTGCGCCCCTAAGTGGCTTGCAATGGGGCACAATTTATAATAATCACTCTAATGTCAGCAGTCACTCTAATTTTAACAACAGTGGCACATTAATTCTTTTACAATCAAGAGAAAATCTGGATGTTTTTTCCTTCTGAAGACATAAAGTTAAAAGCAACTAGTCAAAAGACTTTCATATGCACCACTGAAAATCTTTAATGTAGCACGGACAACTGCGTCTTTTTGTATAACGATGAAACACATATGTAGGCCACATTGCAATGTAACGTGATAGTCTTGTACAGCAGAACATATCCATGTAATATGGAGCTCATCTAATATGAAACTTGATAATGCAAATATAATAGAAATCATACTTCTTTTCATCTCTTGACTGTATTACTGCTCAAAAAAAATCAAAGCAAGTCTTTTTTAAATTAGTATGAATTCTGACTTTCAAATTTGATTGGATCATAATTGTATAGCTTTATTGCTTGCCTTGATTCTAGCCAGAACTACCTTCTCAATAAGGCCTAGGTCCAAGTTTTTTTTTTAAAAATCCTATTTTCCCATTATTTCTTATCAGAAATTGGTATCATACATATTTCTTTACTTAAAAAGTCAAATTTTCCTTAAATTATCAAATTTACTTTAACGAGAAAGAGCTTCTAATAATTTCCCCAGTTTCCTGGGTTTTGAAGCGGTAATGGTTTGGCAACAGGAGAAAAATGGTCCAACACCACCTCAAATTTGCTTTAAGACCAATTGTTCTCAGAGGAGCTTGGTTCGATTTTTCAAAATTTAGTTTTCAATATCATATGAAAGATGATCACAAAAGAGTTTTAAGTTTCAAATTTCAGGTGAATCGGTCAAACCATTTTGATTTAATACGCAATTTTGTATTTCAAAGATGCCTATACGTTACTGTATGAATTAATTATGGTTACCATAATTATAAGACACATTTCCATATATCTCTCCAAAACGGTACATAACTGAGCCGTAAAATTTCACATAGGCTATGAGAAAAATGTGACTAATATTTTAGTACCAAAATGTCAAAAAGTTTTTTAAAAAGTTGAAGCAATCGGACCATGCTCCTTTAACAAAGAAAGCTCAAAACAAAACTTTAGCAAGGTGCAAAAGGGGGCAGGGTTGGAGGGGTGGTCATCAGGTAGAAGTTTTTAGTATGAGTAAATCTGGACCTTGAAGATACTTGGGTGCCAAGGATCCTTCCGGGCTGCTTGGAGCCATATGATAGGTACAAATATATCAATTTAAAATCATTTTGGTACAACTCAGCCCCCCCCCCCTCCTCCTCCTAGTGTCTGCCCTCCTACAACTTCAACATACGCCTGGTTTAGTATTCATACTATATCTATACTAAGGCCCTGTAGGGAAACCCGAAACTTCCCGGACCGAAACCGGGTCGGGAATTTATTTTGAGCTATTTTCGGGTTCGGTACGGTCCGGGAAAATATTCCCAGGGGTCGACCGGGTCGGGGAAATGTTACTCGGGGTCGGGGAAAGTTAACATTCGGTCCGGGAAACGCAAAAGTTGTTCGGGGTAAAATTAAATGAGGAACAATTAATCACTCTGTCTATAATGTCATAATCCTTGTTAAACACCATTCTAATGACTTGAAATTCGGGGTAACTCGGGGTCAGGAAAAATATCCATCTTGACTGGGAAATCATGAAAAAACTGCCGGTCTGGGTCGGTCTGGTCTAGAAAAAATCCTTTCGGGCCGGGTCGGTCGGGGCAAGCTAAATTTTAATCGGGTAGGGCGGGGCGGGAAAAAACTGTCGGGGAACGACGGGGTCGGGGTGAGAAAAAAACCTGCCCCCGTTAATCTATACCTGGATCCTTGCCCTATAATGATATATACACAGCCTATATTTTGCCCCCTCCATGATTCGAACTTCTTGGTTTTATCAAAGGTTTCAAATTTCACCTACTTATTTTGATTCTCTTTTCCTCTTAATTAACTTATTAATCCCACGAGGGTCTACTTGAATGACCAATAGGAACACAATGGGTTCCTCAAGGAATACGGGCTGTTCTTAAGGGAGGATATGCCAGGCTGGTCCTTGTGGAGGATATGCCAAGAAATTGCAAGTCTCTGTCATTATTGCAAGGTTTATTTTTCGCACAGCAAAATTTTCAGAAAAATGAAAATTTTAAAAATCAAGATGGCTTTGATTGAAATATATACCGAGATCTATGACGGAAGTCCATCAGAAATTCTTGAGTTTTAGTTTAGAATCCTCATCAATATCAACCTCATATGCTCGAAAATTAAAAATGTGAAAATTATATTTTTGTAAAAAATTTGGATCATTTTTGTACTGGGATCTGACAAAGCATTTTCAACAGTGTTCTTAAACCGTAACTTCCTACATCAATCCACACTGTATAACAGCCCGCTTTGGAGTGGTTGTTCCAAATATCATGGCCTATCAGCCCTTTGTGTTCTTCCTGTCTTTCTATGGAATCAAGATGTCTTCTTGAAGACATCTGTCATCTATCTGATGGAAGGAAGATGCTCCTCTTCGCTTCATATGGCAGGCAGGCGTTCTCTGGGACTGGGATTTAGGCCTATCTACCTGTAGAGTCAGGATTTTTTTCATGGGTATGGAACCCAAATTTGGACCATTACCTGAACACTTTCTTATTTGGAAATAAATCTCCATAGAGGTGGCTTCCTTCTGATTCAAACACAGATCTCTTGCACATTCTAACCCGCCCCCCCCCCCCAAAAAAAAAAAAAAAAAAAAAAAAAAAAGAGAGCTTCTTAGCCAGGGTAGGGAGGAATCAATGATGATTTGCTACAGAACATTTGTATGGACTTTCTGAACTTTGTCATAATTTAAGAAACAAATACCCAAACCCTGGGGGGGGGGTTCTTCAAAAAAAATTGTACGGGGATGCTCAAAGTAGACTTCGGAATTTTGACCATCTCTATACCTCAAAAAGCGTGATTTTGTGACCCATCTCTATACCAATTTTCTCACAAATTTTTTCTCGACAAAAACCCACCCATCAATATACCAAAATTACGAAAATGCACCCCAAAACCTTTGAGCATCCCCGTATACCATTTGTCAGTAAGAATAAACTAGGTCACAAGTGGCAATTTTTGCTGATTTTGGGGCAATAGTGACAACTTAGGCCTATTTTGATTGCTTAATTTAAACTTTTCTTCAAACGATTTTAAGAAAATTTGTGTCTAGCAAGTATGGGCAACTAAAAAATACAAAACTGTTTATAAAAACAAAATGGTTGGACTAATTCAACTCCAATATAAAATTAAAACCTCTTTTGACATGATCTTTCATCCTGTTTTGAAAAATCAGACAATACACTTTTAAAAATATGAAATTGTTGCGTGTTACTCTTCCATCAGCCATACCACCCAAAATGACCCACATGTTAACAGGAAGTGAGGTACCTAGGGTCAACTTATAGGTTTACCCCCTTCCTCTTTACTGGGAGATTCCTCTCAGGGACCTATTGTCTTCCCCTCCCCAACAGCCTGGGGATGATTCGGCAAATTTATTTTATTTCATGGTAAATTATTTAAACCTATCACTTGGCACATCAGAGTATCTGCTAAAAATCTAGGATCTGCTAAATGAACTTTTAATGCACTCAAGATAAACGGGAGATAAGTATTTGTACAATCATTATCTTGTACAGATGAGTGTGGGTGTGGAGGTGCGGGTGTGGATGTGGAGGGGTCAAAAAACTTGTAAGATTTGCTAGTTTTTTGCTTTATAGTTTGCTTCCTTGCTCTAAAATATATGTGCTGGAAAAAGTTTGTTCAAAACCAAACACTATCAGCCAAAGGTTTTTCTGATAGGAATATTACACAAAATAGAAAAATCATCACAGTGTATTGGAATATCAAAACAATAACAACAATTTCTAAGAAAACTCTTAAGAGGTTTTTTTCTTTAACCTTGCGAGTTAAAAACAGTTGCACATATTTTATTTATCATATATACCATCAGCTGTTGTGAGTTCTGATACTTGAATGATACTGAAGAAAGAAGTTCACTTACCCAAAATACTTTTGAGCTATGACTGAAATTTTAACAAAATCAACATATTTTTCTTAAAAAACAGGAGGAAGATGCCCGGGGGAAGATGGAAGGTTTCTTTACTCAATATCTTACCGTGCTTACAATAGCGCCAATCCCAACTCTATGGAATCCAAGGGGGGGGGGGGGCATTTTCGTAATTTTTGGTATGACCCAATGCGCCCAATTGCAAAATTGGGTGTATTTAGGAAAATTTTGCAGAAAAAACACAAAATTTTCCCAAAATTGGGTGCTTTTTCTCTTTTTCTAGAAAAATGGTATAGAGATGGTCAAAAGTCTAAAGTCTACTTTGAGCACCCCGTACAATTTTTTTTAAAGATCCCCCCCCCCCCCGGGTATGGAATAAATTCTTAAGGCCTAATATATGTCAGACCTAATTTTCCACTTCATAAAGTAACTTTAACTGATCAAGTAGCAAGCAGATGAGCTACCGATGACCCTTAATGACCCCTCAAATCTGGGGGGGGGGTTCTAACATATATAAGGTATACGGGGATGTGCCGTTGGAATGGGTCGCTTTTTCACAAAGAAAATCCCTAAATATGGGTCCCAATTTTTAGCACCAAAATCCACATTTTCAAGAAAATATGCTAAAATGGTCCAAAATCAGCCTATTTTGGGGGCAAAATCCCTAAACACGGGTGTACTTTTACTCAAAAATTACCCTTAAAGATGGGTAAGGGTTCCATGGTCCGAGCTCTGGGTCCGAGCCGCACACCCCCGTTCAGACCAAAGTGGAGTACCCCCCCCCCCCAAATCAGAGTAAAATCATCTCCGCATCATGTGTTACACATTCGTCCTTATTATTTCCAATAGCCCCATACTGTGTCGGATTTTCCCACAGATATCTTCAACCATCAATTTCAAGATCCATTTGGATAACCCTGTAATTCACTTTGACAGACTGAGGTTGAAGTCAGGAGTAATGTAAATAATCCCAGTCATAATTAAAAGACATTGATATTCATCTTCTCAAGCCATGTTTCTCCTTGAAGAGAGATCCAAAAATAGCTACAAGAAAACCAGGGGTGGGAGACTCAGATTGAAGTTTCAAAGGACATTGGTGTTCATCCGGGGAGGGCACTCACTCATTGTGATACGGGGACGTGCTGCTTTGGAGATCCTCCTTTTTATTGCTGATCACCATAGCTATACATTTTTTCACCATTCTCAAGACTCCTCAAACAGAGCAATCCGCTCTCTCCTTTTGAGATGAGAGTTGTTCATTAGCTCGTGAAGTCTCTCTCATATCTCAAAAAATGAGCCCTGCCCATGTACATCCCCATCAAAAATGAAGTGAGTGACCAGGTGGGATTGCATACCCCCAGGGAGTGCAATAAATCCTTTTCTAAAACAGCGACTGGTTCAGGGGTAGCTAGGGGCACCTGCCTATATCGGACAGGTCGCCAAATGTATAATTACGAATTAGAACTACGTAATGTGCCCTTTTTTTCGTTGTTTTCCCGTTGTTTTGCTTTCTTTTTTTATATTATCACATTTTTTTTCCGTTGCAACCCTCACCTATATAGTTCACTAACTTAGGCTCTACATAGAACAGTGATCTATAAATCCACTGAAAGCCGAACCGTAGGTGAACCTGGCGGGCCTCTCTTGTCAGTAAACCAAATCAGTCGAGCCCGATTGTAGTGCTAATGGAGACCCAGAATGAGTTTTCACCCGCAAGAGTTGGGGCTAGGATAGGATTGTTGGTAAGTCTTAGTGAATTCTGATTCTATGACCCAGTCCTCGGGTCCAGACCAGTGGTCCAAAATAGTTTAGACCTCAATGAGGTGCAGTAGATGGAAAGTAACATCCTGAACAGATGGGGGAAGAATGCAAATGATCAAAAATCTATACCGATGTTAAAAGTATAGGCTACATTACATCAAGCTTCAATATTAAGAGACACCATCCATCAAAGTTCAAAGAAATCTTACCTTACTGTTCAAACTTTCTGAAACTTGAATCTTCCTCTAAAAATATCCTTATTCAAAGAACTCCAGTACTGAGGACACCTCACAGCCACTTGTTAGATTAAGATAGCTCATCAAATACTGCACAATCTCTAAACACAGCATATCAAGCTAAACATTCAAACCATGTTCAAGCATACCATTTTGGTCCCGAGAGCTTTAGAACCAAAGCCCATGTCCCCGAGCTAACACCATCAGTTCACTGTAGCTACCAGCCAAGAAATTACAGGGAATGGGGTCACATCAATATTTGAATGATCACTTTTTCAAAACTTTGTTTTATATTGTGAGTACAACTTTAAGTTCAATTATTTTATTACATTAATTTTTTTGTTTCACTTTTTCTTTAAAAGAAAAAGATTGCTGTTTTGGAAAAAAAATGAACAACTTGTAACCCAGGTATTACCCCGGATATGCATCTAATAAAACAACCCCCTAAATGTCAGAGTCCCACATATTATAGACCCGTGCAGCATTATGTTTGAGTATCCCTCCCCTGGGTCATAAACCTTATTGCACATTGTCTAGTCAGCATCTTGTCAATGGTTGAATTAACATACATTTGTAGCAAAGTATGTTTGAAGGATTCCATCACAGTAGTGACCTTCTTGTATTTGTATGGTGGCACCCCTCCCCCTGGGCCGATAGACCTTGTATGACATCACTGGCATCATTGGCTCATCAACATCTTGTCATTGGTTGAATTATGACATACATTTGTTGGGGGATTCCATCATAATGCTGACCTTCTTGTGTCTGCAGGATCTCCCAACACCTGTTTGATGTATGCACCCCCTCCTCCCCTGGGCCAATAGACCTTGTATGACATCATTGGCATCATTGGCTCATCAACATCTTGTCATTGGTTGAATTATGACATACATTTGGAGGATTCCATCATAATACTGACCTTCCTGTGTCTGTAGGATCTTCCAACACCTGTTTGATGCAGCCATCTTTTGTCCTTATAAATCATCCAAAAATGCAATAAAATCTCCTCTTTAAATCATCTCTCAAGGATGAGTGTCAATTGTGAGAAATTTGATATATTTAACTGAAACATGAGAGTTGATCCATAATTTGCTTTATGCCTTACTTGTCAACATGTCATAATTGGTTAATTCCCTGGTCTTGTCAAATTGCAACATTTGCTAAACATTTGTTGCATTTCATCTTAAACGAGCTGTAAATGCAGCAAACTTCATTTTGCACTACAGGTGAAAATACTGTATTTGTAAAATTGTGTACTTACTTCAAAACACCAACAAAGTTTCATTTCAAGAAAATGATAGGAAATATGAAATATATTCTGTATAGATGATATTAGATTAGATTATTGTATATTTTGAAAACATAGGGTTTCCTAATCTTTGAATGCATTTATCTCATCAGTGAATAGATTCATCAGGTTTGTTTGAAATCCATAACTAAAATATTGATTTGACAAAACCAGGTTTTGCACTCACGTTTTTAATATTTTGTCTCACATCGTCGGGAGACTTCGTCAGACCATGTAGCTCAGGCCAGCCATGTTATCAAATGGGAGGAGCCCAAAATCCTTGGAAAAGAACATGGCAAAAAGTCACGTGAAATACTCAACAGAGAGGAGGGCACCTACCTTCTTAGTCACATATATGATCCACTATTAACACCTGCCATCAAGAAATCTATGACTGTGAAAGAGACTAGGAGCTTACGTCATATTTCCCGGCAAAGTGGATCAGATGGTCATTCTGACAAAGTCTCCCGATGACGTGAGACGAAATATTAAAACCATGAGTACAAAACCTGGTTTTGTCAAATCAATATTTTAGTTATGCATTTATCTCAGTTATACATTTTACTCCCTGACAACCGTTGACGGACCATAACTTGACTTCTGGAAATCAAGTGAAGTTCATTGAGGTGTCATTTTAATCTTTGAATTTGTTCTTTGCCAAAATTGCAAATATTTTAAAAAAAGTGAAAATGACAAGAGGCTGTATTTATGGCTGTTTTGGGATGTACAGTCCCATTTATGAATGATTATGACTAGAGTTCTAGATAGCCCACTGATCTCGCCATGAAATATTTTTAGGGGTGAGCAGTCACTGGCTCTGCTCAGGCCCGTAGCCAGAGATGGGGCGAGGGGGGCGGCCCCCCCCCCCCTTATTTTTTGGTCAAAGCCCCCCGAAAGTCAAAAAATATTCCCTAAATGTCCACCAAAAACACCTTTAAAGCACCAAAACACGTAAATGTATGTTATTTCTTAATAAAATACTACACAATATGCTTGGAAAACTACTGAAAAAACTACACAATATGCTTGGAAAACTACTGAAAAAACTACACAATATGCTTGGAAAACTACTGAAAAAACCTTTTTTTTTTTGCTTGTCAGAAAATTTTTCTTCCTTTCCTCCAAAAAATCCACTCTTTAGAAAATCCGCGCCCCCCCCCCCTTTTGAAAAATCCTGGCTACGGGCCTGGCTCTGGTTAAAATTATCCCTCTCTCATATAGGATCCAAAAAAATGAGGTCAATCAAACCAGTACCATCAAGAAAAATTGGACTGTCTGTAGGTCTAGAGAATTAAAATTATTTTAGCTTTAGTAATTAGTCAGAGCATCAGAGAAAAGCAAAAACAGACTAATAATAGATGGGAACTAAAACTAGTTTCTACCGCTCCTGATACTGGGATAATTATGTGTCACAAATAACTTTGGTCATTTTTCACCAGGTGCCACAAGATGATACAAACCTGTGACCTGATGCTGAACTCAAAATCAAAATACAGGTACAAGCATCATCTTTCCTCTGCAAAGATTCACTTTTATTTTCTTATTTGATCCAACATGTCATCAGCACATAGGCCCTATCGCTGAATGAAGCTTTATAAAACGGCAGCTATTTCATGCCAATTGCCCTTCCACTTGACATGTGACATTTATTAACCCTGCAACCGCTACTTTGATTTGGGTATCTGTAAAAGATGTAATAGGTCGAAACGTATCGAAACGGGTGGAAATCAGATGGTGTCAGAAAAGTGGTATCAGCTAATGTACCGACCCTAAAAATGGTTGGGAAAGTAAAGGAACAGGTCTGGAATGAGCAGAGAATATCCAGCTTATTCCAGATATGAAAAATATAAATGAGTTGAAATAGAAAGAGACAGCAAACCATGAAATGTAAATAATTGTGTGGAGGGGGGTTTGGCGGGAGACCTTGAACACAATTGAATAAAACATGTCAATTTTACGATTTCTTGTACAATATATATATTCACTTTAATTAGGATTTTTGCAGTTAGTACAATGGTCATATTTTGAATAACTTACAATTTTGACCCATTCAATTTTGGAACTCATTTCTACTTATTTCGACCCGTTTCGATCCATTTCAATATGTTTTGACCCATTACATCTTTTACAGATTTGTAAGATAAGTAGCAGCTATTATATAAGATATCATAAACTTGACACCCTTACTCCATCATTTATGTGAGTGACATAGTTTTGACAAAAAACAAGTGAAGATGCTTTTGACCTCTTGACCCTAGCAACAACCCTGTGACCCCTCCAATGACAACTATGGCTTTAGAGCCCACCCACTTGCCATTGCGATCTGTCACCGTACACCATGATGGGAATCTTTATATATCTATTTGCCTGATCCTGGTTTAAACTTGATGATTGTCAAAAAGTTACTCAAATTTGTGGCCTACAAGTTCCAGCATTGTCCAGGGGGGAGGAGGCAGCCACGATTTATTGCCCTCTTTTACCCCATTACACATAAAAAAATCAAACTAAACATTTTAATTTACTTCATATTACCACTGTATTTAAAAACATTAAACCGTTGGAGTTCGACATCGAACTTCACTGGAAGTACATTAGACAAGATATTTTCCATTAATTTTACTGTGTGATATCACTTTTGCCATATCTCGTTAATTTTTGTTACAGCCCTGTCGTACTTCTGAGAAAATCGCTAGCTCTCGTTGCTACACTGTAAACGAACTCTACAGAGTCAAACAGAGCCCAACAGTTTGGGTCTTTCCATCAGTCTGACACCCTACTAATCCAAGGGCCCCTCCTCACATCCTAGTAAGACTTAGTTACAGGTAATTTTATGGGTTAGGGCAGACACCCCCCTCCCCCCCCCCCCCCCCTCACATCTTCCAAGCATTTGGCTTTGCTCTTCAACTGCATTCACTGATTTTTTTCTTATTTCGAAGCTTTCTACAAGTAAAACTTAGCTATACAATGTATAGTCCCAAAAATTTCCAGGGCATGTAACCTTCAAAACTTATTGCATGCAATCAGATTACATGACCTAGATATAAGACAACAACAAAATCCTTCCAATATTCTCCAGAGTACCATGCAAAAATCTAATAAAAAACTGAACATAAGATAACAAATAGTCTGAGAAATGTGAAGATGTTAAATTGAATGAACAGGCAACTTACTTAAGTCTAATCTTGAGCCCACTAGGGGGTCTGGATTAGGTGACAAATATGTGTAGGATTCAAACACATCTTTGATTTCTGAAATGTCTTCTTGTGACATCTCCGCCAACGTAAATTTTGAGATTGCAAAATTATAAATTTGCAAGTATCCAATTTTGAAAAAATGGAAAAATGAAACATGTTTTTGAAATCTTGGGCCCATTAGGGAGTCTGAATTAGGTGACAAATATGTAGGACTCAAACCCATCTTGGATTTCTGAAATTTTGTCTTCTTGTGACATCTCCGCCAACATAAAGTTTGGATTGTAAATTTGCAAAAATCTAAAATTTTGAAAAACTTGAAAAAAATAAAGTATTTTTTGAACAAAGTTTGATTACCATTTCAAAGCATTACAACTTGTTGCTTGATGAAAAGGGACATTGGTCCATTCAAGCAAGATTCAAGTTTTGTTGGGGTAATTCATGATCCACATTTCATCCTCAGGGTGAACTTCATCAAAATTCAGATTTTTAGCTGGGTAAGAATCCTTGATATATATATGTTACAAATCTAAAACAGTTCTCAAAAATATGTATGAATATTTGAGAAAAATTAGAAAGCATGTCATTTTCTTATTACTAATAGTATCAGGGCTCGACAGTACTTACAACACAATACATGTAGCCTATAGAGATTTCTAAAAGTTTGTAAACCTTGCAACTTGAGAACCAATAATCAGAATGGAGTGGAATTTTCAGCACAAATTTATGTTGTGTTTATCTAACTTAAAGCAATACTATAAGATTTTGATCAAAAATGGTTTATAGTAAAAACAGCATAAAATGGGGGAATGAAAAAAATTGTTTTGCCACCAGAAAATGGATAAAGAGCACATTTATACTTTCCTATACTAATACATGTGGAATTAAATTCGGGATCCCGAATTTAATTCAACAAATGGCCATAACAAAAAATGTAAGCATCTTTGAGCCAAATCGTTTGGAGGATATTCACATCTACCGAAAACAAGCCCAATAAGCCCCAAAAATCAAAAGTCATGGGTGACAGGGGGCGCTTCATTTTTAACACTTTATAGTATTGCTTTAACAGAAAAGAGGGATCATGAATTGCACAGGCTGATTTTCAACCGAAAGAGGTAAAGGGAATGAAAGTTGTTGCCAGTGATCTAATTCATAGGGAGTCTGTTCCCTACCCAGCATTTAAGAATCCCAGTACCCATTCGAGACATATGTTGAGAGGAGCATATGAGAGTTAATGTCTTTCTGAAGGACACTACATTCGACACTCAATTAACTTAATAAAGTACAAAAGAAATGGGTTTTATGGTAAAGAAAGATATCAAGAATTTCATTGTATCAGAATTTGTTGTAAAATGGTCATTTACTAGAAAATGTGTGCTGAGTGGCGCAGATCACCATCCATACATTTTCTAAAGAAATTCTTTATGATCTGGATTCCTCTATTTGACCAGAGAGTACATACTATTCAAGATAAAGTGTCCCTGATTTGACAAAATTGATAATTTTCAGAGGAGAAATCTGATTAGGCCTACTTAATTCTCATAAAATAATCTGATTTCATAACTAACTTTGTAACTGATACTATCATTTTGAGGTGTCAATGTTTATTAAATAATTTATCGGTATATAGCAACTGACTCTATTATATAGGTGGAGGGATAAATGTTACGCAAATCTGCAGGGTTTGTGATTTGATTTCCTCGCTGCTTCACGCTAAGCTTTTTCTCGTCAGCAGTGCAATGAACTTACGCATACAACTATTATAAAGAGTGCAACTTGTTGGTTCAACTTTGGTATTTTATCTCTTGGTTTATTTTACATTCAGGGGTTGGGGAGCTACTTAGTACAATAGGGGTAATGGGAACATGTCGCAAATTTGGGTAGAAAAATCAGGCTCTCTCTGGTATTTCAATCAGTCCCTTTCTTCGCAAAATGGTATTTTCACCGGCATGCCCAGGATTTTTCCTTGCGGGGAACAAAAGGGGATTTCCCAATTTTGAGGGGGCCGAATGGAATCATTTAAATCAGGCTGATTTTACATGATTTTTACTGAAGCCACCCCCTGGGCACACAAATGATTTTGATGGGGTTTTCTTTTCAAAACCTTCCAAACTTCGTGCCAAATTAGAGCATTTTTCACAAAATATTTAAAAAATTGTGCCAAAAATGTGCGAATTTAGAATAAATTTGAATTAAAATTGGGGAGATTTGGTAAATGCATGGTCCCTTTTTCCTGAAAATTGGTATTTGGATGAGTGGCTTTTCAAATTTCAAAGGCACGTCACTACCTGAACCAAATATGAGTACCTGCAGGTTTTACATAATATATAAATAAGAATAAATAGAAATGAAACATATAATTTAGATCAGAAAAGCAAGGACTGAATCTTCTTTGCAAATGAGATACCATATTATCACTCAGATCTGAAAACTGAGGGCCTACTGTGGAAGAGTAGTGCATTTTGGACTACGGGAATTTTTTGGTTTTGGTATGTAAAAATATAAAAATGTAAAATAAGAATGTTGCATTCTTTTTCCTAAATCATATAAAATTTTTTAAATATTTTAATAGAATCACTTTGCTTTTAATGGAATTTGAAATTACAGGCAGAAATGTCATAAATTGTAAGATAATTTTGTTTCTTTTCAGTGTATAAGAATGCAGACTTTGAAAACCAAATTTCAATATCGCATAGCAACCATTTTGATATTTAAAGTAAAAAAAGATATACAAAGGCAGACAAAAGTACTAACCAAACTTTTTGGGTTAATTCTAGTTTATGAATCTGGGATATCTTCCAGAAATAAATACTGGCATTTCTTTCTTAACTTGAAATTTCATATTTCCAAAGACTTTTACTCGCAGAGTCACACCTGCATACGTCTGATTTTGAAGAGCTAGGATTTCCTCGTCATAATCAAGGTGGTCTTGACAACTAACGAGCAGCGAAGCCAAAAGATCAGCAAATGAAAAATATTGAGTTTGTTAAATATGTCGTCTGTCAAGACAATACTATCAAATAAAGGCCATGTGAAAAATTATCATGTTTCAGGTCCTACTATCAATATTTTCATGAATATTTTCATCCCGGGGGCCGCTCGAAGAAAAAACTGGTACGCATGCTCGTCAGAGCACCTCAAAATCAGACCCTAAATGTCGAAACCATTTACAGCAAATTCGAACCCTTAATGTCGTAAAATATTCAAAATTAAACCCCTAAATGTCGTAATACACTAAAATTGACCCTAAATGTCGTAAGGGACATTTGACGCATTAATGGCGTAACACGTTGAAATGGACCCTCAACGGTGTAACACTCTATTTTTTGCAATAAAAAACATGTTTATAATTATTTGGAAGCCTTTTTCTGTAGTTTTTCTTGGAATATTAAAATAGCTGGCGAAAAAGTGACCCTTAAGTCAAAGATGTAGTAAAAAGATGACCTTTAATGTCAAAACTTACCCTGAAAAAGCACCCGTTTTCGAAGACGCCAATGGGGCAAAACCCTACCCTTTTTCAATGTTTTTTCTGACGAGCATGCGTACCACTTTTTTCTTTGAGTGCCCTCCCCCCCCCCCTGGGATTTTCATTTAGACTATGCTATTTTGTAACATTTCAGTCAAAAGTTTTGAATTTTCTTATCCTTTTAAAGTCTTAAGGATCAAAGTCAACATAAGTTAGATGATTTAAAAATGAAAAAAATGAGGTTTTAAATCCTTTAACTAATATAACGCAAATAAAATGTCTAAAAAATACAAACATAGTGGTGAAACTAAAAGAATATTTAAACACAAAGTTCATGACAAGTGCAACAAGCTATTCAATTTTCGAGCAATGAAGATGCAAATCATATATCTAAACTCGAAAGGTCCCTCGGGAAAACCGGGCTCTGACGCTGACCAAAATTGGAACTTTAGCAACTTTGTTATCATGCCTCTCATCTCAGCGATTGTCAGCTGTGTTCAAGCGATCCAGCGGAAACACACAGCCGTTAATCCGACCTAGTGTTTCCCCCCTCCCAATTACCCCCTTCCCTGCTTGTGCACACAAAGGTGCCTCGGCTTGTTTGACTGCTTAATCAACTTCCAAATAGTCTCAGAATAATTAATTAAGATTGTAATTTCCCCTCCCCTACATTTACAATTTCACTAAATTTATAAAACTACCAATTCTCATCAAAAAATAATAATCCAAAACTTAAATTAAATAGATTTACTGAAAAATATAAATATTGTTATAATTTTCATATTTCTGCAATCATTTTGTTTTAAAATCACTTAAGATCAAATTCAATTTGTATCAAAAGTTTTGACTTAATCATGTCCACTTCTTACAATCTGTTGGTTTAAATGTTAGCTTGAACTTCAGCTATGGCTACTTTGGTCAAACACTCAGAGCTGGGGAAGGGGCACATCGTTATTTGTCAAATAAAGAAACCATTAACTTAAAATACGTTTTTAACTATTGCATACCTGAATTTTTACTAAAAGGCTTCTAACGTACCTTTTAATGTCAAAGTAAATTATGCCAAATTAATTGTATACCTTTAAAATGTAACTAATAAAACAGTCTCAGCACAGGGGAGGGCACACAAATAATGTTGCGCATATGGCTCAGGCTGTTGCATAGTTAAGCCAATAGTGACACCAGGTTGTGTGGGTGGGGGGGGAGGGGGGGGGGAAGAAGCATTAAAGAAGCAAAAGCTTCTGAGCAGGTGTGTCTGTTGTCTGTGTGGGAGGTAGACATTACGAGGGGACAATACTTTCAGTAAAGGAGGAGGAAAAAATATCCCAATCTAGCCATACCTATATTTTATTGTCATGGGGTTTGATGGGGGGGGGGTGAAAGACAGAGCATCCAACTGGGCATGCCCTCTTCTCATGCTGCAACTGTCATTGCATAAAAATTAAAAAAATCAAGCTCCAGTTAAGATTATTTTGGGAAGGTCCTCGCTTAAAGACCCTTCTCCTTTATTTAGTCTGCTAAAAACAAGAGTTCCTACTTCTGAAGTTATTTCCACATAGGCCTATCCCATCACTTTCAGATGTGAATGCTCCTCTCCCACAGAATCAGCAGACAACAGATTTTGGGAAAAATTACAAATGCATGTTTCTATTCTCACACCATATTTTTGATTTTAAATATGTGCAAAATATGACCGATATTACAACTCAATCAAAACTGATCTGAAATACTAACCATTTTTTATTATTGAGAGTCTTTGCACTAAATACATCTTTACACCGTTATCCTTTACTTTTTTTCAAAAACACACGTACAACACCATATCCATCCACCCTCCCCGGGGTCTATTCATCCAAAGCCTTGCAGCCAATTAACGCTAAATCCAGGAAAACCTCATCAGCAAACAAGGGGGCAAGACGCTTTCCCCCTCACATGGCGGCTCCCAATAGGCACATCGTTGCACTCGCTATTATTAGATAAGTGAGGTAATCGTCGTCAACTCCCCAGCGACTTGAGCACGATGATTTGACAGCTTTACTAGATGATCACATTCCAACAACATGAGTAGCAGATTTTGGAAACAAGTTTCCCTAAATTACTTCAACATTTTAACTTTTCAAACAAGAAGAGCTTTTTAAAGGTTACAGGAGTTCATGTCTCCAGGCCCGTAGCCAGGATTTTTTCAAGGGGGTGCGGATTTTCAAAAAGTGGACCTTTTGGCGGAACAATTTTCGTTTTGGTCGACCCTAAAATAATTTTAGTAGTTTTTTAGCAGTTTTCCAAGCATTTTGTGTAGTATTTTATTAAAAAACATTTGCTTGTTTTGGTGCTTTAGGTGTTCTTTTGGTGGTCATTTAGTGAATTTGTGTGGACCTTTTTTGTAAATTGTCAAATTTGGGGGGGTGCGACGCCCCCATCGCACCCCCCCTGGCTACGGGCTTGCATGTCTCTATACATAAGTCATAATACATGTGCTAAACATTTTAATTAGAATGTTAAATGTAATGTGCACAGTCCAACATAAGCCTTAAAGCAATACTATAAAGTGTTAAAATTGAAGCGCCCCCTGTCATCCATGACTTTTGATTTTTTTTTCAGCTTATTGGGTTTGTTTTTGGCTTAAAAATGCTTACCTTTTCTGTTATGGCCATTTGTTGAATTAATTCGGAATCCCAAATTTAATTCCACATGTATTAGTATAGGAAAACATGCATGCCCTTTTTATCCAATTTTCGGTCGCAAAACGATTTTTTGACAAAAACACTTTGAGATAGCCACATTCCTTCATTTTTTGCTGCTTTGAACCATTTTTGATCAAAATCTTATAATATTGCTTTAAGCTGTGACTTGTCAGACAAAGAAGTTTCAAGAGAGACTGTGAGGGACCTCAAAGTACAGGACTTTCAGACCTTTTTGAACCAACATTTTGGAACCAATCATATCTTTGTCAGAATCCTTATTTTTGGTCAAAGTTTTAATATTTAAAATTGCCACTTTACTAATGTTCATTGTGTCATTTATTCTGGTAGTTACCATCTGACAATTTTGCAAAAATGGCCTAAATGTGCCCGGCTCATATGTAAATGAATTGGATTACAAATATTATTGCACCATCAACAAGGACCAGGATTCAAGACAATCAACAAAAGCTAAAAGCTATGCTATTAATTTTAACCTTTATAGAGCAAACAAAATACATTCTCTGTTTTTCAACATGATCTTTAAAATGAACAAAAAAATTAGATAATTGAGTCATTCATTTTTCTCAAAAATATCTATAAGCAAACACTTTGTTTACATCAAGAAAAATATAAACATCAATAGGTACACGTGTTTCCAAGTTTTTGTATTGTGGCTTAGTGCCTCAAATGTAGTGGAATTAAAATGAATAAGAATACAATGAATCTGGGTTTTTTTAAGAGGGGGGCAGGGCACACACATTTTTAACATGACCATAGGCAGAAACATGGGGGGTTGGGGGTTGAAGGGAATGATATTGACAAATACCATTGAATTTTGTTCCTTTCGGCTGCTTATTGATAATTTGGGATCATTCCCCTTCCCTCCTTCCCTTTCACACTCCTCCTCCTTTCACACCACCAAGATGTGGAATGGAACCAAGGTCCAGTTTCTCAGCACAGGAGGATATAGCAAAAGCATGCCTTGCGTCAGTTGTGTGACCAGCTGGAGGTGGGGTGGGTTTAGGGTATAGGGTGGCTGATGGTGGGCTAGAGTAGCCCCTCTTAAAAAAATGTCTGCCTCCCTGCTTGCCCCTGGCCCCATGAAATCAAAAAAGTTTAAAGTATCTGTGCAAAATTTGACCCCTTTGTGGTTAACTTCACTACCGGTACATTGACACAAATTTTGGCAATATTAGTAAGAAAAACTTGGAAAATTTGCACCAAAATAGCGACAATGATTTACTACATGGAAAAATTTTGGATGTATTTTTCATGTTGTCAGAGCAAGAATGTTTTTGCTTTTTTCAAAATTGTCTTACCCCTACTTGCACAATCAAATGTGAATGTCTGGTTATTTCACTGCAGATGAAACCCATAAAATATCATATCTTTAAAAAGAAAATATAACATGACAATTTTGTCCATGTTTATTTACCCATTATGCCCCCTCCCCCTCCCCTGGGTCTGTATAGATAAGATCTTGCACGGTTTCTATCTTAACTGATTACACGATTCACATGTTATGAATGCCTTTATCAGGATCGTGTCTCATAGCTAAACGGAACAATAATACACACACCTATCAATTGCTGATCAGTCCTAGTTAGTTTCCTGTAATATTCAAAGTCATCACCTATGTAGAGATTTATTGCCGTGTTGT
>JXSR01S033201.1:14480-40781 GCA_000969725.1 Ophiothrix spiculata | reverse complement strand
TGGGGATGGGGGTGAGGGTGAGGGTGAGGGTGAGGGTGAGGGACAGACATATCCTCCTGTCTCTTTGCAGGCAATGCTACAGTCACCAACTCATCTGCCAGCTGCAGGCACTGTTTACCCATTGACTGCTCTCTATCTACCTTGATTTACCAGGGCAAATAGAAATACAACCACATATTGCCATAGGGAGGGGGGAGGGGGCTGAGGGGGAGGGGAAGGGTACATCACCTCCCTTTCTCGTTGCTAGCAAAGCTACAGTCACCGACTCATCTGCCAGTTGCAAGCAGCAGTAATAAAACTTGCCTGGCATACTTTTACCCATTCAATGCTATCTGGCTAGCCTGTCGATTACAGCGGCAAACTTGGAAGCATAACCAGACCTATGACTATCTGGGGTGTATGTGTGTGCGGGGAGAAAGGTAAGCTCATTTTTTCAAGATGGATTATCCCCCTTTTTCAGAATATTTTCTTTCTCCTCCCATTTTTCCTGATTTCCTTTTACCTTTTACTTCCTTCCAAGACCAAAATTTATGATGTTGTCACAGTTTCTGCTATTTCATCAGTTTTTTCCTGTTTTTTTCTTGATCTTTTAATTTTGTTATCACCAAATTTCATCCCAATTTCATCTGTTATGATGGGAAAGTACTTATGTATTAATCTATGACCAGCTTCATGCCAGTTATGTTAAACATGGCACCAAAAATGAAATAAAATGAAAATTATATCTATCAATTCTGTATAAAAACTAGTGCTAAAAACTATAAAATTTGTTTCTAAAATTTTGTCAAATACAATCTGTCAAAGCTGTTACAGAATTATGTAAAAATGTTAGATAAGTTAAGATTAATAATTAAAGAGGTGCAGGATTTTCATTCATAGAGTACTGACAACAACAAAAACAAATCCTTGAAAATCTGTGAAAAAATCCAATTATTTTTTCTTGCTTTGCTCTCATCTGATAAAAAACAATATTTCTTGTTATTTTGTTGTTGTTGTTAAAAAGTAAAAAAAAGTCTTAAAATTATTGTTTAGTCTGGAACATGAACAAGATTTATTCTATCCATCCCCCTTAATCACCATCAAATACCTGTAACCCCAAACTACTTTTAACTTTAAAATGTGTGCAAAAATATCATATCGCTTTTTCAAATCAAATTTCAATATTTTCAAATCTAAAAATGTCAGAGATAAGTCAGAATTACATCATTAAGCCGGTCAATTTAATAGGATACAGATTAAGACCAAAAGGAAACTGTCACTAAGCACTTAACTGTCCATACTTACAGTTAAATAATAAAAGAGGTCATCAATTATTTTCATTTCTTGAGGTTGGGTGTAATTTTGCAAATCTGCTAAAAGGTATACAAAATTATGACATCAAATAATCCATAAAAATGCTTTATTTTTTTCAAGTGTCTTTCACTACCACTACAAATATTGTTTAATCAAAATCACAAAATTAAAATCTTAACGAAAATGCTGCTGGGTGCAACACTTGAAATTAAATTCCTACAAAATATCTAAAGGGACTGGCCCAGATCCTGTCTGCTGGTTTTCTGACTTTATATTTTTTCACATGTATCGATAGAACATGATTATACTAACATATCCTACCAGTAGTTTCGACTGAATTTGTGTAACAGAGGGAAAAAATGAAATTATTTACAAGCTGTATTTTTTGTCGCCGGCGACAAAAAATGGTTGAAAAAGTGTTTCTAGTTTTAAATCTTAAAAAGATCTTGTTTCTACACCTGTGATGGGTAAACAAAATTATTTTCAATAAAATTGTTTCTCTTTCGATATGCATTAACTTATCTCCAAGAGCTTCATTTTATCTTTGATCTGGTAAATCCATCTGAGGTACAAATTTAGGATTTAGAAAACACTGGATAGTAACACCACCATCACATATAGATATATTGCAAATCAATTCGCTGTCAATTTGAGCCATTTCTGTGTAAATTTTTGTAGTTTTTTGGATTTTGCTACACTTTTAAACTTTATTGAAAGCATTTCCATAAGTTTTTAATTCTAAGTGGAATCTAGGCTAGTCCCTTTAGGGTGGCTTAGCACAGAAAACGGTGTCGGACAAGTGTAAGCTGATATCAGCGGTGTTGGACATCATTCTATATCCACGCATAAAACCATATACATTACTCTGAACAGCCTGAATTAGTAGTGCACAGGGCTCAAATACTTGTTGCTAAAAAAATCTCATTGTTTGCTTATTTTTGCTTGATATCTCAGAAAGTAAGTCGGTGACCATATCATTTTATTAATTTTTTTTCAAGGAACTATATAAGGACCAAAACAGAGCTATTTTTTAAAATTATAAATGTTTTTGTCTTTATTTTAATAATTTTACCATGCAACTCAATGGCAAAAAGTGATAAAACATATTGTTTTTTGAAGTGTATTTTTCTCGAAAACTAAATCAGTGACCCCCATTTTGTATTTCAGAAATATAATTAGCACATATGAAAACATAATAGTTGTGTTCTCATGGTGCAATTCTTCGTTGTTTCGTCGTTGTTAGTGAGACAACGAGATCATCGTATAATCGCATTATATTCCCCTAAACAACGACATGGCGCTTCCACACGATCGTTGTTAGCTTGTTGTTTACCTGTTCGTGGTTTGAGATTTTTGTTGTTATGAAAGGGAAGAGGATATTGGCCTACACTGAAGATTTTTGTTTAACTTTAATATGTTGAGCTTTATTTGATTCTATACACATATTTCTTGTGATGAACTTGGGCCTATATGCAGAGTTCCTGTGTCTAACATCAATCGCAGTAGGCCTACTGTGTAATGTATATAATCTTGTATCATATTGCTCCCTGTATCATTTGTTGTTGAAGAAACCTAATTGTACGCAGTTCGTTTGCTTTATCTAATATTAGCCAGATTGTAATTAAAATGTAGCTTTTGACTTGAAAGTCGTCTGAAACAACGGATGTCATTGTTATCCGGTTCCCACCGCAGCTAACAACGATGAATCATCGTTGTTAGCCCACTAACCATAAGATTTCTTATGGTTATGAACTCGTTTGTAGCGAAACAACGACACTGTGAAACAGCGTTCCCACCGACACGAAAACAACGAGTTAACAACGAATTCACAAAGAGCTGACAACGAGTGAAACAACGACTAAACAACGATCGTGGAAACAAGGCTCATATATGAAAATTCAGTAGAAGAATTCTTTCTGTGCAAAGGCAACTTAAATTCCTACAAAATATTGCAAATGTAATAATGAGAATGCTACATGATGAATCTTATCTTATCAACCTCTCAAAACAGAAACAAAAATTGCCCTTTCTGTTTTTTCTTTTCAATCTTATCATTTTTCTCTCTGTTTGGATGACATTGAGAGTATTTGTTTCTAGTTAAAAATTAACTTTAGGCCAAAAAAAATTAATTGTTGTGTTGCCCTCAAGTGGGATTTCTGAAAAATTGAGTTGGTCGGTCAGAAAATATTTTTTTTTTTAAAGCACCTAAAGTACCAAATTTGGGTGCATTTTCCACTATTTTCACAATATTTTCTCAAAATACACCCAATCTGAGCAAAATTGGGTGCTTTCCTAACCCTAATATTTTTTTTTAAATTTTGGAATAGGGTCGGTCGCTGAGGGCAACATAACAATCTATTTTTTTTGGCCTTATTGGTAATTGCTTGGGCTAATAATTCACCCAATCTGAGCAAAATTGGGTGCTTTCCTAACCCTAATATTTTTTTTTAAATTTTTGAATAGGGTCGGTCGCTGAGGGCAACATAACAATCTATTTTTTTTGGCCTTATAAGCTAGGAAAATGTGTATCTTAATTCAGGGGTTAGAGTACTTTATACACAGAAAAAAATAAGATGTAAACTGATGCGGAGTAAAATGGGTTGAGTTAAAAGTTGAGTTAATATTCACTCATCAGTAGAGTAAAAGTTTCATTTTCTGTTGCCTCTTCACTCCATTAACCCTAACAGTACTCACCGTTTTTAGCATTTTCACGGGGAACGGGTAAAATAAACTAAGTACAAACACGTCATAGGGTGGGGGAGGAAGATAAAATCGCGCCAGCGCGCGCGCCAGGCCCGGGGCGCGAACCCGCGACCTCTGGTTTCAGAGGCAAGAGTGTGGGCTTCGTGCTACAGGCGGAACTCAGGCAGGCTAGCCATTCCGTGTTTAGATATAGACTGGGGTGATTGCATAATGATTGATTGTGACGTATTTGGACTAAGACTGTGTATGGTTTTACACGGTTAGGGTTAATGAGGATTGTCTCTATAACCCTAACAGTACCCACCGTTTTTAGCATTTTCACGGGGAAAGGGTAAAATAAACTAAGTACAAACACGTCATAGGGTGGGGGAGGAAGAAAAAAATCGCGCACAGCGCGCGTGCCGGCCCGGGGCGCGAACCCGCGACCTCTGGTTTCAGAGGCGAGAGTGTGGGCTTCGTGCTACAGGGGGAACTCAGGCAGGCTAACCATTCCATGTTTAGATATAGACTGGGTTGATTGCGTAGTGATTGATCGTGACATATTTGGACTTCGGCTGTGTATGGTTTTGTTTGGTTTTACACGGTTAGGGTTAAGAGGTTTAAATTTAACTCCAAAATAGTTCTTGCTCAGAGCTGTCCACTACCCTCTGCAGTAAAATCAAAAGCGTGCTGAAAGGACAGGCTGCGCGCGCTGCCTGGGCTCATTGCTGGGTCCGTGGGAGGGGCGATCAAGGGAACGGTACTAGTTCTACTCCAAAAACGAGGTGATCACCTTTTGAACACATTAAAAGGTTTAAATTTAACTCCAAAAACCTTTCTTACTCATTTTTATTGGATTTAAATTTAACTCTAAAAATGAGGTGATCATCTTTTTAACTCTATGGATAAGTTTAGATTTTACACCAAGACAGAGTCAATTTTAAATCAATGTGTTGGTATTTTTTTTATCCAATCGTGGTTGAGTAAGAGTTACTCAAAAACGAGGTGATTACCATATTGAGTTAAATTTTACTCTTTTTAAATTTTTTTAGAGTGTAGCTTGAAATTGAAACTTAATAAGCAAATCTATATACAAAAAATTATGTTCAAAATTATTACTAAATTGTATTTTCTTTTCATTACTTACTGTGAGTCTCTGACTGACACCAGGAGAGTACCAGGAATGTTTTGCAACCGCCTTTGCGTGATTTAGGGTAAAACTGTTGTTCTTCTTCACCCCCCCCCTCCTCCCCTTTCCCCTACTATCTTAAGATTTTCAAATTCTGTCCAATTTACCTTTAAGAGCTTTCAAAGGTTTTGGGGAAGCGGGTTAGTGTAGCGGTATTTCCCTCGCTTTGCACCAATGAAGTCCCGGGTTCGAGTCCCGCGCCTGGCACTTTTAATATGTGCATTTGGTTTTCAGTCCATGCTCGCTTTTGCAGGTTTTTCTCCGGGTCCTCCGGTTTTCCTCCTGCACTAAAACTAAATATTTAAGAAAGATCTAGGACCCCGATGGAAATAAGTTTTATTAGAGGCTTTCTTGGGTTATCCTTGGCTATCAGCCTAAAGAATTCTTTCTTTCTTTCTTTCTTTCTTTACACAAACAATTTTCTAATTGTAAAATTGACTTTAAATAATTGTCCTATCTATTTTAATTTCAGTTAAAAAAACATGGCACCAGCAGGCAAATTCACCAGGATTTAAAGGAAAATATCATAGATTTCACTTATGTTAACACAATTTTGGGGTTGCAAAATGTTTTTAAATCAAAAGAAACTAAAACATTTCATTCCATACAGAAATGGCTAATATTCACTGGGGGAGGGGGATTACTGGGTATTCTGACCGGGTAACCACCTACGTGCCAAAAAATGTGTTTGTTTATAAGTTCAATCAGGAATGAAAAATCTATGCTAGCCTGTTAAATTTGGTGATGTCCGGAAGACAAATGGAGATTTTTTTTCAAGGAAATCAATTTGACACTTTACAAAATTCAAAAATTTTAAATCCCTTGAGACAATTTACTATTGGGCTATACAAGTTAATTATCTTTGATCTATAGTACAGTATAGCTTACAAGTAAACCAAATGCGAATTACCAAATCATCTGCAACAAAGCCAACACCAGAATATGGCTATCAGCCTATCAGTGTCAAAACCATATTGACCAATTCAAGTACATCGCAACTATTGTTAAACACACAAAGCCGTACGAAAGATAACGGGATCTGTTTAACAAAAGCGTCAACAAATATCACGTCTTTAAACTGTCTGTGCCAGTAGCTAAATCGTTTGGGGAATACGGATCCACTCGACAATTCAATCAATGAGGCGTGTGTACATCGCTATTACGATTGCTTGTTCAATATCGCAAACTGCTGATAAGATAACGAGGACCGAGGCGTGTGCACTTCTTGTCTCGCTTTAAACCAAAACTGACACGTGCGGAGTAGATACAAAAAATTGTGCAAACGAAAGATAGATGAATGAATGTTTCATTAAACATGTCAAAATGCCTTTCTGATAAGCCTGGTATTGCCTAAAGATAAGAGATAACGGAAAGAGGACTGGTAATGGGGACCAAATCAAAAGAATTGCCTTGGTACATGTTCGGGTGCACCAAGACATCAAAGGTTTGAAATTAAAGAGGGACTCTTTAAGCTTTAAAATGACACCTTGCTTTTGGTTATTTATGTTCGATTGCAAAGTTACATCAAAATTGGTAAAAGGCATCCGGCTGATTCAGAAAACTATAGTTCTGAAAAAATCAAGTTTAAAGTTTCTGTACTGGTAAAACTTGAATGGGGAATGGATTTTTATCTCTGTTTTTAAAACATTTGTCTTAAATTTTAGATGTTGGAATCTGATTAATATGATAGAATACACTTCAAAGGTAATGTTTCTGATGAAGTTAGAAATTCGACCTTGGACGTGATTTTTGACCATGCTCAGCTTCAATGGCCTGTATCTCGTAATTTACTATGCCGACCTTAAGGTACCTTTCAATATGACAGGTCACATATATACCAACTTTTCTTTTAAAATCTGTCAAAGTTGTTATCTGTATTTGCATCTTCCCATATATATATTTTCCAGCCAATGTCTACTCAATATATATTTTTGATCCAATCCTAAGGTTCAATACAAACTTTTTGGCACACTGAATATATTCGATGCAAGTACTATCCGCATTTAAATTATTTCCCCTCAGACACTAACTTACCTTGGGATTTCAACAGGGATATGATGATATCGTAAATAAATACTTTTTATTCGCAACTTCGAATATTCTATCATTAGTCGTTATTACATAGATATATGTGTGAAATTTTATATAAAGTATTTGTTATTGAATAACAAAACTATATATGTTGCATATTCTATACGAAGAAAAAGTCTGAACCAAGCCTTAGTCAGGTTCTGATACATTATTTGGAGGAAGATTTGCTACAATTTGCTCCCTATTCAACCCCACAATGCATCAGGATTCAAAAATTGGTAAACAAAGTATGGTAGTCCATGAAATAAAAGTTTCAGCAGAAACCTTGATGAGAAAGAAGGTTGTCTTTGGAGTACAAAGTATAACAAAGGTTATAAAAGTTAAAAATCATTTGAAGCCTCGGAACTGTAATTTGCTTATCAAGTTCATTATCAAGTGTGTTATGTAGGTCTATGTACAGTCTATTATCAGAACAAATAAAAACCAAGTTTTGTCACAGTATGCTGTTGATAATGTTGTTATCATATAATTAAAAGGTGATAGAAGATTATCTGAAGAGTTTTTCATATTCTTCACTCACTGTAGACAGAGGAGGGTGGCCGTGGCCGAGAGAATCACATCAACGAAGCTGAAACGATTTTACATAACATTCCAATTCTGCTCTTTGATCCAAAAAATTGTCAAGAAATTTGAACCAGCAGAGGGGGCATTGATGACAAAACATGATAAACTACTATTTACTTGTGTCCTATCCAAGTGAATACAGGTGGCAAACACATGAAATTTATGGCTGGAGACCTTCATCTAGACTGCATGATAGAAATTGAGGTTATTGACTCCGATACGCATGTATCTGTTCCTTCTACCAAGTGGGGAAAATGTGGCAACCCAGTTGGGCTCTTGACAGTGTTGCTATTTTTTGGAACAATTGTTGTTCTATAAGAACTATGAGCTAATAATGGCTCAGACACATATATACTGAACATGTGCCAAACGCATTGGCGTAGCGAGGGGGGTGCACGCACCCCGGGGGTCTACAAAAAATGGAAAAAAGAATGACAAAAATAATAGGAAAACAACGAAAAAAGGACGCAGTAGTCCTAATTACTGCTAATAATACATATAGCGACCCGTCCAATACAGGCAGGTACCCCTAGTAACCCCTGGATCCGTCGCCGTTTTGGACAAGGTTTTTTTGCGCACCCCGGGTCCGCAATCCTGGCTACGCATATGAAACGGACATTACTGTATGTCTTATGAATTGAATGTATACATCAGGCTGCGATCACACATGACGCTCAGATTCCCCCTATATGAATCACCACCGAAATACCCGATATCGGCCTGAAATACCCAACATCTCAGTTCGATTGATATTCAAATTCATTCAGTTGTAAAACGAAGTGGCAAAATCACTATTGATTTTTTTCACTGTGAATCCTTTGCTTTCTCTTGTGATCATGCATAACAGACACACATGGCAAAAGATGAAAGGGCTTAACAGTTGTTATCATATAACTATTATGCCAAGAAGGAAACTTGTAATCTCATTAAGAGCTTTTAGGATACATGCTTCACATACGGGCTAAAAGTACGTAATGATCTATAGAATTATACAGTATACGGTATTCGCTATTCGTTCTCAGAGGAGGCATTCATATTCTTAGTGATGAAGGAAATTACCCATCAGTTTCAAACATGAGTTCCTGCCCGGGAGTGTACAGCGAAAAACGTATACCGTATACCCCGCGCATACTGGTATGTGATTGCAGCCAAAGGGACACAACCATATGGATAACAAATTGACCATACCAGGCTAACGAACACATATGGCGAACAGGTGCGTAGCCAGGATTGCGTACCCAATATGGGGTGCGCAATAAATCCTGGTCCAAAACGACGACAGGTCCAGGGGTCGCTACCCGTATTGGACGGGTCGCCAAATGTATTATAAGCAGTAATGAGGACTAATGCGTTGTTTTCTGTTGTTTTCCTATTGTTTTTATTTCTTTTTTCCACTTTTTTTGTAGACCCTGGGGTGCGCACGCCCCTTACACACCCCCTGGCTACGCCAATGCCGAACAACAATGTATAAACAAAACAATAGTGGGATAATGTATGTTATGCGTAAGTTTAGTTCTCGAACCCGAAAAGCTTCATGCAGTCAAAGACATTGAGACAGAAGTGTCTGAGGTGTAGCCTACAAGTATAATAGTTGGCCTACTCTTTAAACTATTGAAAAATTGTATAAATCATTGGACAATATAAGTTTATAGAAAATCTGTAAATTTACTGAAAATTGGCAAAGTGTATGGTAAAATATAAAATTAATGTACTTACCTATATGGGATGACCAGAATGCCAGCAATGAAATCACCGCACATGAAACAACAAAATAAAGGAGAAAAATTAATGCTAATTGAAGGTGCAATTCATGATTTTGATGTGACAAAAACCTCGCCTCTTTTCTAGCTAAATAAAAAGAAGAGTACACTATAAATATATACTGAAAAATTCACTTGATTCCGACCATTCGTTTCCAAGTTACAAGCTTTTCACACATTTTTAAAATCACCATAGACTACTGTGTTGTAATTATTGTCGTGTCCCGACAATAATTAGAAAATGACACATTTTCTCAATTTTCCTCGAAAATGCAGGCACATATGAAAGAATGGTTTGGGGAACATAACATATATTAGTTGAGGATTCTTATAAGGTAACAAACTCAAATTTCATAGAGGTGACCTTGAGGGTGAAAAGTGGATCATGAATTGCCCCTTTAACTTGAACACCTCAATATTGTAAATAGGAAAAATTACAAACAATTCCAGTTATTTTGCTGTAGTTATTTGATACGCTTACCTGTTATGTCCATATTTTAATGGTAAATGAACTTTTAGCTTTAACCAAATCCTTTAGCAATATAACTTGGGCCTGGAGACCTATATGAGATGGCTCACCCCGAAATGGGGGACTTTTGCAGATGATATCAATTTTGATTTCTTCATTTCATCTGTTGCAGCATTTTCTAAGCTTTAAAATGACACCCTTGAAATTGCTCAAGGCGATCAAGTTTTACAACAGAAAATCTGCTGGAAATTCTTATTATTTTCTTTATTTTTGCTGCCTATTTTCACCTTTTTCTTGAAAAGTGTTCTGTTGCAAAGTCCATCCCCCTTTTCGGGATGAGCCATCACATATAAGCTGTTTGAGGCAATTTTCTGACAACAGCAAATCAGCTCCTGATCTAAGAAAAAGATTCTTCATCAAGATCAAGGTTGTATCCAGGACCTAAAACATTAGGAGTGCAAAAGCCCAATTAAATGGTGAAAATCAAAGTTCAGCTGTTCAAAGACCTCTGATTGGGTCCAGAGTCAAAGCTCAAACAGTTGCGTAGCCAGAAGGGGATAAAGGGGGGGGGGGGCAATTGCACCCTGAAAGAAGCCTTACTCCCCTTCTTGCCCCCCCCTGAAAAAATCAAGAAAAGTATAGGTCAGAATGAAATTACATAGTACACTCCTTTTTAGCATATAGCATGCCCCCAAATGATCTATTTTTTCACTCTAGTGCACAGTGCCACCAGTTCATACTAAATTACTATCTTTTTTTGTAATTGTAATTGCAAAACATTTTGCACGTTTCGCGCGCACGTCAAAAATCATAGCAATTTAGCGATGAAATTGCATAATTTGCTTCTAAAAAGTAGGAAATTTACTCTTTTTAAAAAGAAACAAGACCAAAAACGTCATTTTTTATAAAAGAAGCTATGGTAAAAAAATTGGGGTGTACCATTTTGTGTCTACTCATTTGGGGAGTTGCCCCCTTCAAAATATCTTTGCCCTGCCTTGCCCCCCTTGATGAAAATGTCTGGCTACGCCACTGAGCTCAAAGAAAATATGTATTGTATTACAATTTGGGCCCTTATTTCAAATTAATACTGGTTCTATTTCCTTATTTTTTTTATACCGTCATTGCTTCTTCCCTATATTTGTTTTTAACCCAAGTTTGCCATGACGGATGCCCTCTGCAAAATGAATTATTAGTCTTTAGGAATGTAAAATATATATAAAAAAACATGATACCTTCACTAAAAAAGTTTTGTTAGTTGAAAAAAAAAACATGTTGATTTTGAAAACTGAAAAGTTTATATCTAGGAATGTTATCATATTCATTTTTATGTCCCGGTAACATAATCATTCAAAGCATAAATAGGGCCTAATTGTTTCTTGTACTTTAAATAATCAGGCTTAACCAGATTGGTTATGGACATAAGTTAGTAGTTGTAAGTACTTCCTAAAAATGCAATAAGGCACTCACACAAGCACTTGTAAGGGATGGGCTGATGCACACAAAAAATAGTGTTATTAGCAATTCAGCCCCCCCCCCACCCTTTCAGACCTCAAAATGTTTCAGGTGGGCCCCACAATTTTCCAAGTAAAAGTACGATGATTTTTTTCGGTCACTCCCTTTTTAGACCTCCAAAATTTTAAGGCCCCTCGTCAGTGTTGCTAAGGCCGTATGTCGTGAAATTGGCGCACAAGTCCAAAAAATTGTCGCAGGGGTTCCCAAAACAAAAAAGTCAAAAATAGGGTTTTGGTTATACACAAAGTTCACTTATTTCAGTTTTATTCAGATAATATTCAAAATTACTCTCATTTTTGAGGCGATCATTCCGAACTTGACAATGGCTGGATGTATTTTTTCTTTCATGTCGCTTTGGCGCAAAGTCAAAATCCTTAGCAGGAACACTGCCCCTCGTTTTGCATCATCCCCCTACAAGTGTTTGCAAACGGTCCCTATTAAAAATCAGCAAGTGTCACAGAAAGTTGAAGTTCAAATTTATGATCCTGTCAATGCAAAAATGACCACATTGTGCTCTTTTGCACAAACACTGGCAACACCTCACAAAAGCCTCAACCCAAATCACAGTAAAAAAATCCACAGTGTTTGTCCAATTAATTTGATTGCTCCAAATGGCTCACTGTGATCACAGTGATGATCTTCATGGTGCCAATTTAACGTGACCTTAACTTGACCTCGGGAGGAGGACACCGTTTCCCCTCCAGGGATGTTGCTTCCTATTCTTATCGCCATGGATACTCTATTAATTCCAATCTATTCTGCAGAGGAAACTAATTTGCAACAAAAATGTGTGGTTTTAAGTCATTTGTAGGCGAGACTTCAAACCTCTGGCAATATTTGTGTTTGGACTTGACCCCTGGTTTCAAAACAGAAAAGCAAACTCCCCGGGGGGGTACTCAAGTTTGGTTTTGGTAGGGGTGTGCCGCTGGGAAATTTGAAGTACCACCCATGTATATACCAATTTTTAAGAAAAAGGGACCCATCCATATACCAAATTCCCAAAATTTTGAGTCGAGTTTATACAAAAATTGAAATGTTCTCCGGAAATTTACAATAATTTGGCGGGAATTTCTTGATTTTTGTTTGAAACTTAGAAAAAAATACAAAATTTGCGCCATTCTAGAAAATTTTGAAAAACATGACCCATTAAAAAAACACATTTTGCAAAGAAAAAGGACCCATTGGCATACCAGAGAGCCTGATTTTGCTACCCAAGTTTGCGGCACATCCCCGTAATCACTTTTTGTACTAAGTACCCCCCCCCCCCCGGGTTTCAAAACAGAAAAGTAAACCTGTCCTCAGCTGACCTCAACATCATTAAGATGCTCCTTTTGGTTCTCACACATTTACATCCGTTTTTTTGACACTTTTTATCTGATTTAAATAATGGCAAAACCTTTGATGAACTTTACCATGTGCATGCCGAAAATATGCCAGAGCTTGGAATTGACATTTCATTATTATTAAAATCGGATTATCCTCTGACCTACAAAATAATTATATTTCAAGGAAATGGAGCCTATCTGAGATTTATTTTGAGATGTTTGGCTTAAAATCTAAAATTCACAACTGGATTTTGAGGGTAACTTTTTAAGCATGTGAAAATGTTCTCAGAAGTTCTCAGTCTGAGCAGACATCTTTATCACCAGTACATCAAGAAAGAATAACTTTAAGTCCAAAATACATAAAGTGCAATTCATGATTTTGAAGTGAGAAAAACCTCGCCTGTTTTCTAGCTTAATAAAAAGAAGAGTACATTATAAATATATACTGAAAATTTCACTTGATTCCGACCATTCGTTTCCAAGTTACAAGCTGTTTAACATATCGAAAATCCTCATAGGCTACTGTGTTGTAATTACTGTCGGGGCCCCGACAATAATAAGAAAATGACACATTTTCTCACTTTTCTCAAAATGCAAGCACATATGAAAGAATGGTTTGATGATTGTAACATATACCAGTTGAGGATTCTTATAAGCTTAAAAACTAAATTTTGATAGCAGTGACCTTGAGGGTGAAAAGTGGATCATGAATTGCCCCTTTAAAACTATCTAGCCCAATTATGACATACAAAAATTTAAGAATAATTTTGCATATGGGGTGCTAGTCCCATTGCTAGTATAGGCTGAACAAGAACAAAAATGTGCTTTTTTTAAGGGCGAGTTCCGGAAAGAGGAACTCTAGCAATACCATTTTAATGTCTTTGGATATAGGCCTACTGATAATACAATCATCTAATCTTCCATTTAGTTTTAGTCTTGGTGTGCACATCCCAAGCACATTAAGAAGGAAGTTCGCCAGGAATGTTTTCAGACTATTTTCCATCAAATGATAAGTTAAACAAATACGAATTACCTCAATAGGCAAAGACTCATTTGAATATGAATACGAAAACGGACCCGCAGACATATCTTTGATATTGAAGTACAAGACAAACACAAATTCATCGGTAAAGATGGCCTATTGTTATGTGATAGCATTAAACGACGCAATATTTACATTCCCAAGCTCGTTCTCTTGTCTCAACTTTTTAAAATTCACCTGCTTTGTTGACTCACGCAAACAAGACATGATAACACACCCACTTTCTACCAGTCTCCATCAAAGACTTTATATATTTGAACCAACTTAACCATATAACACAAGATGACTTTGCGAAAGACTATTAATCCTTTACTTTTCTATGTAAATACTTATACGTAAAAGAGTCCCTCACCGGGGATAGAGTACCAGCAAAAAGTCAACAATACATGATAAAAGAAATAAAAGGAATAATAGGGAACCAAAGTGAATTAAGCTAACATGGCGTGATTCTATCTAAATAGCAACAGACATTCCTTTTTTGAATTGTTTTTCTTGTTCAGTTTTTGTTTTGTTTTGTTAAAGGGCAAAAATGTGGAAAACACAACAGACCTATTTTGTACAAGATAGCTTTACATAATAACTCGGTTGTTATTTGAGTAACTGGATATGTCAATCCTAGCTAAGCTTATCCGGCGCTGTGTATTCTTGGCTCGTCATATCATATCTCACAGACAATCGCAGTTAAGACTCCCCAAACTCATGCAGGCACTGATTTCCATATATGAGTCTCTCTTTTTTAGTTCTTCCCTTTGCAGTTTTTGATTTTTTGAGGCAATTCTAAAAGTGCAAAGGGCAGTTGAGGGTGATTTGAAAATAAAGTAAGCTTAGCTCTTTGTAAAAGAGAAACTTTTCCTATGCCTAGGGCCAGGAACAACTAGTGAAGCAGGGGTGATGAAAGGTCTAGCAAAACAAAAGTCGGGATTTGAGGATATTGGTAAAGTCACGGTATGCCCTTGTGCTGGTGCGTAGTATGTTAGTGACTTCATAACAAGTATCCAATACTGAAATCCCTACCTAAGAAGCAAGTTACATGTATATATCAATTTGGATATATGTTACAGCTAAGTTGAAACTTCCAGTCCTTTAAAAATTATCCATACTTTTAACAGATTTTTCAAGAAACACAAAATTTGAATTATCAATCAATTCTCTACATTTGAATCAAATATTGACTGAATATGTACATGGAGCAGAAGCAGAATAGCTTCTTTTTACCAAGGATTCATCATATCTTGATGTATTAAAAGTGCAATTCATGATTTTGATGTGACAAAAACCTTGTCTCTTTTCTAGCTAAATAAAAAGAAGAGTACGCTATTAATATCTTCTGAAAATTTCACTTGATTCCGACCATTCGTTTCCAAGTTACAAGTTTTTAAGCATTTTGAAAATCCTCATAGGCTACTGTGTTGTAATTACTGTCGGGCCCCGACAATAATTAAAAAAGGACACATTTTTTCACTTTTCTCAAAAACGCAAGCACATACGAAAGAATGGTTTGGGGATCATAACATATACCAGTTGAGGATCCGGATAAGCCAAAAAACTCAATTTTGATAGTGGTGACCTTGAGGGCGAAAAGTGGATCATGAATTGCCCCTTTAACATGTATTGCCCCTGACTCTTTACCAATCATACAGCAGTGGAATGTAAACTTGAAGGTGCAGAGCAAGGCATTAACTATCATGTGTTTATTTTCCAACCCTGCAGTCGTCAAATGGGTACCTGCATTCAGTGGTGAAGCCAGAGGGGTGGGTTTTTTGTAGCGGGGTACAGCCGGCCGCATCCCCAATATGTCATAGTGTCATAAGAGGTCACCTGTCTGAAAATTTGTACCACTGTCAAAAATTTGAAGGCGATTACTTTAGAAGACAGATAAGAAATTCAACAAGTCCAAATACAGGCCATCCCTTTACCTTTACCTGAAAAGTTTGTAGAAATGTTCAAGATCAAAACAGTGATCTGTATTTTGAGTCACCAGTCCCCTTAGAGCATATACCCCAGGTATTCCGAACATGTCTTCCATTTCCTAGCCACGTCAGAAACAATTTATCTGCCCACTTAATTCTCTATTTATTGTCCATTTGATCAGAGTATAAAAATGTCTTCCTGAAATTGTGGAAAAAACATAAATCTATGGAATTTTGTTTTTTGCAAGTTGGTTTCCATAGCAATGGGAGTTTTATTATTATTTTTTATAACGTGGAGTGGGTTGAGCAGTTCAGGAGTATTTTGGGGTTTTATAAGAATACTTATACAAGAGGTTCGATTGATCTAGCCGTACAAGATTTAGGGTATTGATAGTATGCAAGCAGAAAATGTAACAAGACATTAACTCTCATATATGCTCTTCTCATCTTCTCAACCAAGGTGTCAGTGAGTACTGATAGTTTTTAATGCTAGGAAGCAAACAGGCTCACTAACTCAAGTGACTCACAGAGATTTACCTGTATGGGTCAAAACATAGTCGGCCTTCAAACAAAATTTTTGCTACCAACCATTTGGTCGTGACGTCACCAAATATTTGCGATCAAATTTAAAGCATAATCCGGTAACAAACATTTGAGGCAATGTATATGGCAATTCAACACATGTACAATTTAGAGCGAAATTCTATTTGGTCTCAACTCTGTGTTAAAGTTATTTTATTTGAAGTCACTCATCATTTAGAGGTCACGACCAAATGTTTGGTAGCAAAAATGTTGTTTGAAGGCCGAGTATGGTTTGGCCCTAACAGACTGACAAGACAGAATATTTTGACTGCTATCTAGAATCTGAAGTAAGTTAGCCCTCAAAACCGCTCTTTAGTAAGTAAGATATTACCAAACAAAGATGCAATCTATCAATCTTTTATGATTAATCAGGCTCTATTATTTGATGTATAGGCCTTGAATTTTAAGTCCTACAAAGACATATGCTAAGCCTAATTGTTTTGACTTACCTAAAATTTTAATTTTATAACTTCAAAGTCCTCGGTACTGTGATGGGCCACTTTGACAGTGTTTCGATGTACTGCAATGGGTCATATGGACCATTTTCCCAATGTAACAGTACTGTAACAGACAACTTAATAGGCCTATGCAAAAAGGCATTTGTCTTCAAGAACTGACATCAAAGAAATTTTCTTTCAGATTGAGCTACATTTCTACAAACTTTTTGGATGAATGACAATTCTGCGCCAAAGCAACGCACGCTCACTTCTTATTTTTTTGATCCATTTCATGATTTGATACAATTAGATTATAGTCTTAAAATGTAGCTGAAATCCCAATGGGTTGTCTACCATAGACAATATAAGCCTGTGCTATGTACGTTTCCATTTCCCATCTAGGAAACGAGAAACATGACAGACCACGATCAGACATTGCTAAATAGACTCAAACTTCAATACCAATTTCCTAAGCTTGTCATCAGCGAAGATAAGATAAGTCATAAAAGTTATTAGATAGGCCTATTACATATTTGTTTGGCAATGTATATCTTTATATGAGACTTCGGGGTCAATATTTCAAATTTCTGATATAAGCCAACAAAATATTAGATGCATTTTGCAATATAAATTTTTAGGATGTTAACCCTTTCGATCCTGAATTTCAATATAGATGTATACAGCCCATACTGAATTAATTAACACTCAATACGAATTGGAACGCCTGAGCATTCTCTCGTAAGCTCCTTTGGAAACGTTCAAGCGTTCTCTCGGATTAAAAGGGTTAAGACCTAATCATCAAATTTTAAATATCAATCATGAAGAACCCTTAAAAGATAGGCCTACTGGGGCATCCTTTCTTAACAATGTAGATATTTGGGCTAATAATCAAAATCTTAGATGTTCTGCGTCTTTATACTCTTTCCTGGTTAAAAAACATTCTCTGCCAGATTAAAAAATCTGAAAGCTTACCCAAAAGGTTTCTTTTAAATTTTTGTATTAAACAAAAATAGATTGATGTGGTATATGTCAATGACCATTTCTAAGATACACCATGAATAATTGTAATATTTTGAATAATCGTTAGTCATATACATGTACCTGTGTGTGATGTAATTACATTTGTATTACAACAAAATTCAAAACAATTTTCATCAACAATATTCATATAATTTATCACCATTTCTTTAGAAAACAGAAAATTGAAAACGTAAATAGACCATCGTTAAAATAATATATGAATACTATCCTAAAATTGAACTTCTTTCTTCATAACCATCAAAATCACCATGAAAAGGACAAAATATCCATAAAATTGTTTGTTCATCTGCCGTGCCACTTTGACAAAAAAGTACTTGATAAAATCATTTTCCGCTCGACAGTTTTTCAAAAGACAATCTGCCTGCAGCTATCTATTGCAAACATCGTATCTATAGAATTTGACTTCCTAACGAATATAGGCACTCAAAGCGGCCATCTCGTGGTTGATCGTTGTCATATTCGCTATAATCCTATTGTTAGGAATCATCGGCAAACATCGCGAATGAATAGCGCGACTGTCTATCTGTTTGCAGGGTATTGTGCTCTTTGTAAATTGCGTTAGAAATTGTTTTTTCAACTGTCCTGATATATGATGGAATTCCAGGTGCTAATTGGCCAACAAGTTGATAAGATCATTTTATGGTTGATTTCATACAAAGCCATGGTCAAAAGGATTCAGGGGGTGCTCACCTTGTTACAGTTGCATAGCCAAGCTTTCAATTTTTGAGGTGCAACAATTTTTAGTATGACTGAAAATGATAGCTTTTGACAAGCAGAAAAAAGTCTCACTAGAAAATAAGTGACCTATTTCTAGATTTTACTGTTTAAGCTCCCACCAATCTTGCCTTTTAAGTCAAATTTGCCAACGATTTTTGCAACTTTCTAAACAAATTGTTCATATTTTATAATCCGAACGATGTTGATCAAAATAAAACAATGAATCCGCTTTGATTTAAAAAACTGCGCAATTTAGCCACCATTTGGTTAGGATCTTGCAAATTCAGATTCAAGCATAATTCAGTTACAAGTACCCTGTTATGTGGGTGTAGCACATTGTGAAAAACTTAGAAGACAACAAAACATTTCTATGCTGATGCCGCCCCTTATATCTCAATTTTGGGTACCTGGTGTTGATCCACCTTAGATAAACGACCCCTACTCCCCGTACATCGGGAAGCGACAGCAAATTTTCCGCAGCCTTGGTTTACAGTAATAATGACTTCATCCAAGTGCAATTAACTAGGTTTTAATCTAACCACCAAAACAATAGAATAATTCAAATCATTGTAGTGCTAGGATGCTAACCTCCTCAAAAGTACATGTGAATGCGACGACAAAAATGGAAAAAATTGTCATTTCTTTGAAGAATCATGAAATTATGAATCAACCGAATTGTACCAGTACTTGAAAAGATGGATCTAACACAAAGTACAGCAACAATATGTGGTGTCAAAACTTGTTGAATCCTGTATTGATGAATTTGTGACCCGTCATATCGAAAGGTACATAGTAAATTACGAGATACGGCCGGGCCATTGAAGCCGAGCATAGTCAAAAATCACGTCCAAGGTCGAATTTCAAATTTCATCAGAAACGTTACCTCTGAAGTGTATTCTATCATATCAATCAGGTTCCAACATCCAAAACATAAGTCAAATGTTTTAAAAACCGAGACAAAAATCCATTCTCCATTCAACTTTTACCAGTACAAAAACTTTAAACTCAATTTTCTCAGAACTAAAGTTTTCTGAATCAGCCTGATGCCTTTTACCAATTTGGATGTAACTTTGCAATCAAACATCCAATAACCAAAAGCAAGGGGTCAGTTTAAAGCTTAATTTATAATCTTTCAGATGAGGCCAAAAAATCAATTTTCATTTTGGGACCCTTAAGGTACCTTTCGATATGACGGGTCACATTTTGTAATAAAGAAAGGAACACTGTAGTTTTTGATGATTCAAAAGTAAAATTTCCGTTTATGAGTACATTGAAATTATAACAATGAAAAATAAGGATTTTTATACCGCATGATTCCAGAAGATGGTATTTAGCCTTTAGTGGGTTAGGATTATAGGCATCAGGCCTAAATATGTAGTACAACATGCTATCTTAACCCTAACAATGCTGAATCCTACAAAATCCTACAGTAGAAAATGACGAAACTGGTTAAATCTACATTACAACCGAGAGAATCAAATTGCTACTGCAATGCCCATATGTGGCTTGGTATTGCTGAATATTGGTTTGGGATGCAAGGGGTCAAAGGTTTGAGTCCCAGAATAAAATGCCTGAAAATACAGATTTTTATTAAGATATGAGGAGATAGTTTTTGGCCTTTAGTGGGTTAAGAGTTATCAATGTTATTTGAAATAAATCATTGCAAAACAGACATGATTTTTACTTTGAAATAAAATCACCTATTGTTCTGTGACCTTTAACCTTAAATTATTAATTAATTAGGTCAAGTTGGGAAGTACTGAACATGCCATTACATTTATAGCTTGTATTAAACACTTCGATTTCACGCTTCAGTGGCATATTAATTATTATTAAGTCACAAGATTTGAAGACAATTAAAATCTGAAAATATGCGAGTCCAATTCCCTTATCACGTACTACTAACAATCATGATTGTAATGCTTGCTTACTTTTTCAATAAAAGTGTGAAATATTACAAAAATTACACACAAAAAACTGCAGATGATCTACTACAGTATGCACAATTCAATTATTATAGTAAATTGACAAGCATACATTTGAATTTTAAAATTTAGGAAAATAGAAACACTGTTGAAATTGAGGCAAGTAAGAAATTTGGTGGAAAATCATCTTTTTAAGAAACAGATAATACAACTTTTGTTTTCTTGATTAAAAGCAGTTTTGAAAAGTTTTCATATTCATGGAATCATGGCTACTACCATCCTGCCAGTCCAAACCCTAACACTAACCCTAAACGTAACCTCTATCTTAACCTAACATAAACCTTAACCACAAACCTTAAACCTATCTAATCCTAGTTATAACCCTAACCATAGTTAACAGGGTTTCGGATTAGCAGAAAGTCAGAATATGGGGGATACCCTGTAATTTCTCTCCAAAGCGTATTTTGGCAATATTTTGACAATAACCGTTTCTAATGTTTTGTAGAAACATGCGACCAATTACCCATCCATTCACTTTGAACCCTGGTTACAACTTTTCTGTAACAATCAGTCATTTTGTCAATCATTTAAATGTACAAAAATGAACATTTTATTGACACCTTGGAAAAAGAACATAAAACTTAATTTGACATAACCTAATTATATGCTCCAAAAGTTCATAATAAATCTATTTTGTATCTTAAGAACAAAAAAATACAAGTTGGTTCTTTTCTTTCAAAATTCTAAATGGAAGTAAAATTCTAAATGGAAGTAGGTCGATTTGCAGTTCAAAACATACATTTGACACACTTTATCATAACTTTAACACAGTACACATTACTAATTTTAAATTGATAAAAAAAGTTCAAAAGCTAAATAGTGCACTGTTCATTTAATTAAAAATATGGGAAGAGTGCATATCCAAAGGTCCATCCACTCTCTTGGATCAAATCTCGTCCAAATATATGCATACACTATGTGATGACTCACCCCGAAAAGGGGGATTTTGCGACAGAACACTTTTCAAGATACAGGTGAAAATAGGTAGCAAAAAATAAAGAAAATAATAAGAATTTCCAGCAGATTTTCTGTTGTAAAATTTGATCACCTTGATAAATTTTTACAAATAAGGTGTCATTTTAAAGCTTAGAAAATGCTGTAACAGATGAAATCAAATTGATATCACCTGCAAAGTCCTCCCTTTCGAGGTGAGTCATCACATATATTATATATTATACACCTATAATGCTATGGAAGGCCTGCTTTACAACACTGAACCTCATAGTATCATTAAAACACCAAAGTTATGGTTTTTTATTCAGATGAAGAGGAGATGAGCATTCAATGAGCACCAGATTGCAGCAAGCTCCCCTGCAATGATACCTGCTTTTGGAGGGGCCAGGAATTTTCAATATATAGATCAGCCGCGGATCCAGGGGGGGGGAGCTGAAGGGGCGTGTGCCCCCCGTAAAATTGGCAAAATCCTGCAAAATCAGCTCAATTTGGTCAATTTTCTGAAAAACACACCCTCCGCCCCCCCCCCCCCCCCCAATAAAATTCAGATCTTAGATCCGCGACTGTAGAAAGACGCTCTTTTGGTTAGAAGTCAGGTGATGCTCTTCCAAAATATGGTGTTTATTAGGTCAAAACCCCTAGATTTTGTTTAAAATAATTTTATGTAAACGTTATTGATTTGGTGCCATTTCTGAACACAATATTAGTTTTAAAGGAGCAAAATTGTTTAAAATCACCCATAACAGGGACGCCTGTCAATTGCACCACCCCCTCATCCACAAGATTTAACTTTGCCTGAGATGGTTGGGCATTAGGCCTATATGGGATATGTCTGGGGGTTGAGAATCCATAGGAACTATCATGTAATTAATGCAGGAAATCATATTTTAAAACAGGTGGTAAGGTTAATGTCCTCCCTCCCAACATCTCAAACTATTTCATCCAACATCCTGAATACAGACACATGATTAATCCTTGAGGATCAGCAGCATCTCCCAGCTCTCCCAGTGTCCCACTAGAGGGCCTTCCTCCAGGCTACACTACACCATACCAGCTGACCATGGGCGAACCATCTCAAAAATAACCAAACAATGCAACAATTCCAACATGTTCACTGGGGACATTGGTCGCCAAAGTTCATGGTTGTCAAAATACATTCAATGTCAATAGCCTCATACACCATAACAAAGTTCATCCAATCACATGTATGTGTATGGTTTTCAATCAATAACATCATTCAGGGGATGATTTATAGTACCTAAATGCAAAATCTCTCCATTGAATGGTATATGGCACATAGACTGTGCCTTTGTGGATGAGATCATTATGAATGTAACCACATGTTGTATTTAGTTAATTTGAACTTGATTTATTTAACAGCACATGTCTTTTCTGTGATTGATATTGGTAGTGTTTTCAAATACAATTACAAGTCCACTTTGTGAGTGTTTGCCCTGGGAACATTAGTAGCCAAAACAAATGGTTTTAATTGACATTGATATTCATGAATGGCTAATTCAATATGGAGAAAGATGTCAAATGTTTGGTGGATGTGAAGTTAAAAGTTTCACTTTTGAAAACAAGTTCAGCTTACATTTTTTAAGAAAATATATGGTAAAGAAGCTTAAAGAAATTAATACATACAAAATATCATCTCATATTTAGTATTTATAATAACAGTTTGGAGCTCACAGAAGCTTAAAGCAATACTATAAGATTTTGCTTTAAAGGAGCTTGCTTTAAAGGAGCTTGGTCCGATTTTTCAAATTTTAACTTTCAATATCATGTAAAAGATGAACACTCAAGCGGTCTAAACTTCAAATTTCAGCTAAATCGGTCAAACCGTTTTGATTTTATGGGCAAATTTGTATTTCTGTAAAATTAATTATGTTACCATAATTAGACACATTTTCATTTATATCTCCAAAACCGAACATAACTAAGCCGTGAAATTTCACATGGCTTGTGAGAAAAATATGAGCAACATTTTGGTAGGCCTACCAAAATCTCAAAAAAGTTTGAAAAATGTTGAGGCAATCGGAGCAGGCTTCTTTAAAGAAAGTATAAAAGTAATTATTATCATCTGATATTTACTGTAAATGAATTTTGTTTTAATAATTCAATTATAGGTATCTTATTTAGCGAATGGTCACTCCTACACAATTACTTGTTGAAAAGATAGACAATTAACATGGGTTTGTGCGGTATTTAACGTCAAAAAGTTATTCAACTCCAGAATTTAAGCTCTCATACATAAAGTTCTCATCAAATTATGCGATAATTAAGCTGAGAAATCAATCACTGATTAAGACCATGGGGCCATCCAATGTTCACAAAAAAGCAACAAAAATTGAACTTGTTCACTCTTTTCATAAAATCACAAGACTTATTCTTTCCTTTTTAAAGAAAATTCTTGCTCATCCACCTGCACTATTAAAATCTCATCAAATTCTGCTAAAATAAGAAGCTGAGAAATCAATTAGTTCAATTAAGATCGTACACAACATTGATTAAGACCTGGGGCCATCCAATGTCCACATTGACCAAAACATTTGAACTTGTGCAAACTTTTCATAAAACCCCAAGACTCAATGACCCTTGAAAACAAGTCGATGAAACAATTGACGCTCATGCGTTATCAACTAAGTAAATCACTTCAGAATAAAGGCATCTTAGCAACCCTATTGTTTTATTTTCACACTCAAGATCCTCACACAATAGAACATTTGATGAGCTTATTGTTAAGATAATGGACATGCTCAAAGTTTGACCGATTAATCAGCTCCGCAAATTATTGACGGATTTTGAGATCTTTCTTCCGGTGTTGCAATTGACTTGGATGTGGGGTGAGGCGCTGAGATGAATACAGGAGTAAACATTGCTTTTGGGCTCTTTTTTGTTGTTTTTGTTTGTTAATGTTTAGCCATTTTACTGGTAAAACTGATCATATATCAGAAAACAAAAGACAGCTTAAGGTTGTGAACTTGATGTGGTGAGTCTTCAAGGTTTTTCCTCTTTCTTTCTGTCTTTCTTTTTTATTTTGGAAGAAGTTCAGGGTAGTTAAGCAAAAAAAAAATTGTTTGGTTGCCCTCCACCGACCGACCCTATTTTTCAGCCCGACCCAAACTTTTTTTTATTGAAATTTTTTTTCCCTAAAAAAATATGCAAAACTTTACAAAAAAAATGTTATATTTTTGCTTTTTTCGATATTCAACCCTTAAAATGTTTAGCATGTCCCAAATCACTACAAGAAGTATTTGATTGTTTTGATTTGGATGTCGCGGGGGAAGTTGTGAAGGCTGGATCGGCCTAGCAGTCCGTGGAAGAGTATTTAAAAAAAATTTAAAAAAAACAAAAAAAACGACCGACCGACCCTCTCTGAAAAATGCTCTGGAGGGCAACCAAACAAATTTTTTTTTGGCCTTATGCAGGAGTGAACTTTAAGGTTAAGACAATGCATGGGTAATGAACCAAGAGTGATTAAAATGAGATAAAAGAAATACCACAAATTTAGTCAACCTTTGATGATGAAAATCAAGAAATTTGTTCCTAAGAAAGGAAATTACACTGACAAGTAATTAAAGTCGAATCAAATTTTAAACTGAAAGTACATGATACAATTTTGTTTAACTTTTCAAGCATGCCCAACAATTTTGGGGTTTTATTCAGAAAATATTTTTAAAAGAGCATAGGACAATATTTTCGTTTTCAAATTCAATTTCTTAGGTCTAAATGTTAAGTAATTGTATAAAAAAATTAATAAATATACAACATAAAGCTACAATATCTGAAACAGGCTGTATTTAATATGTCGAGTTGAATTTAAACTTATGTCTCACTTTGAGGCTGTAATTAGACTTTAAAAATAGGTTTGATTTGAAACTATTTGAAGGATCCCACTATGATTGGGTCAGCATTTGTTTTTTTCAATCTTTCTGAGATTTTGGTACCAAAATAGTTTTCATATTTTTCACATTACCCATGTGGTATTTTATGGCTAAAACATGACTCGTTTCGGAGAAATACATGAAAACTTGTCTAATTATGGTAACCATACAATTATCTACACATTGAACTATAAAAGACAACTTTAAAATACATAGGGCCAGGCTAATGACTCATAAAATCAATACTGTTGGGCCAATTAAACTGAAATTTGAAACTGAAACATCTTTTTAAAATGTTGATCTTTCATAAGAGAGTGATACAAAAATTTAAAAAAATCAGACCATGCACCTTTAATAGGATCAAAGCAACATTGTCATTAAGCTGCCAACTAGAATTTATGTTTACCAGTGACCATAAATTCAGAGATGGGCAATTTTGTGTCCAATTTGAAGATTTCTTTGTTTTTTAGAAAACAATCACAGTGGTTAAGTTTGTAAGGGCATGTTATTCCTGTAACAAAAAATTGTAATGTGAAATTTTAGAATCTGGACGATGGACAATCCCTTTAACTCATTTTATTTGTGAGGAGCACCCGGGGGGGCACTCACATATGTGGACAGGATATATATGTCCGGCGGTCAAGACCCACTTTTTCAGGCCGCCAGGCCGCTCACTAGATCTCCATTTTCAGCGTGATTCAGTTCTTTTGACCCCGTTTTTTAGAAAAACTGCAAAATTTTAGCTCTAACTGCATAAATTGCTCAGGAAATGCAAAAATTTTCAGTTCAGGAGTCTATTTTTGACCAAAATTTCAGTTCACTAGACCCCCAAAAATTGGTTTCAAAGGTCCATTTTTTACA